>APFE030552020.1:126496-209943 GCA_000404065.3 Pinus taeda | reverse complement strand
GCTCCCAAAGGTCGCAGCCGCCCCCCCCTGGACCCCCCCTGCAGCGAATATTTTACGGGCGGCGTTGCCGCCCCCATTAATAACTGGGGTCCAATGTGGCGGTACTTTTGAATATAGAAGATAATCAGGCTCCACACCCAACAATAAACACACCATAAATGATAGGTGGTGATGTACGTACCTGGATCCTCCCCTTTCTTCCCTTCAAACTTCAGGATGTCCATCGGAATTTTGTGTAGGATTGGAGGCCAAAGTAAGCTGTGATAGATGGGGTTGTTGGTGAGTTTGTACAAGTCAGGGATATCAAGCATTGCCAAAAATGGAAAGGTGTTTGATGCCCCCGAATCAGACCAAGGTGATGACAACTGACTTGAGGATCCTTGCGGTCCTCCCATCGTGTTGTTCCCAATATTATACACAAGATGCGTGGAATAGTAATTTCCTTGGGGTATAGTCATGTACTGTGGGTTTCCATAGGGATTGTTAGACCGGGGGTTGTAGGTTCCCCTAGGATAAGGAATGCCCCCTTAACTCATTTGAGGTTGAGAGTGGGGTGCCCATATGGATTGATCAGGACCTTGTTGAGGGATCCCGCTCACCACATAATTAACTATAGGTCCCTGATTGACATAAGGAGGGTACATGTCCATAAGTGATTTTCCTCGATGTCTTATAAAGAGAGGGGTAACTGTTGCATTCCCAGCCAGTATATTCATATTGGGAATTGTTCCCTCAGGAATCTGAACTTGGGGGTTAGAACTAAATAATGGATGCCAACCATGGGGGGGTTGACGAGACCATTGCTAACCATGCTATATTGAGCATTATAGGGAGCACTGTATGTAGCACTTGTCGAAGGTCTAGGATCTGACACAAAAGAGGTGGAACCTAGTATATACTGGGTTCCACTCATGGTGGGTGTCATGATAGGGTTTGGACTTGGGACAGGTAGGATAGCAGGGTTTTCCATCAAAGGTGCGATACTGACTGTCGACTGGGGAGGTGGTGGTGGACTAAAAGTGTCCACAAAATCCCATGACCCGTTAGTCGTCGATGGGATGGTAGGGGAGGTCCAAAAGAATACATTAGAGGTACAAATGAAATGGGAATTAAGAGTGGCCACTCTAGATTCCTGATCAGAGGATTTTATGTAGGAATGAAACCTTCAGTAAAGAAATTTTCCGGTAACCTTGAATCATGGGATGTCCAAACTGATTCTGTTTTAGATATTGGAGATTGATTGCCAGAAGATGAGGAATCCAGTTAACTGGGGCTCGGTGGATCCTCCACAATGAGTGGGGAAATACCTAATAGTCGTATAGATTGACAATGAGGCCAGATGTAGCGACGGTGGTCGATAAATTTTATCAATAGATTTTAGAGTGATATTTACTAAAGTCTCGGTGATAACAATCTGGCACTTAAAAATAAAAATAAAAAATACGCTAAGGAAATAAATCCACAAGCAGAGGGAAATGACCTTGTCTGGTAAGAACCGATCACTGGAGATGAAACCCAGTATCACAATTACCCCGTCAGGCAGGACTTGGGTATATCAGGAAAGAAGTTGGGCAATGCACCATGACAGTTAGCGAACCACCAAAAATGGATGATGAGTAGCCCTCATGAGTGCTTTCAAAATTGAAAGAGGAGGTAAAAGATATTGATTTCCTTTCAGTTTCATCTTCTCATGGCATGATGTCTATTTGATATTTTGAGATCCCAATTACAGGGATGAACATGAGGCTCCTTACAAGGATGAGGCACAAGGAGAAAGAAGAACTTGGTGGAAATAACCAAGGCATAACTCAACCTTTGGAGGTTGTGCATGAACATCAATTTGCAGGCTTGAGATACACTAAAGGAGAGTGCTCTAAGGTGTCAGAGTCGTCTTTGTAGGCTCGAGATACACTAAAGGAGAGTGCTCAAAGGTGTCAGAGTCGTCCAAGACATCAATGAAATCATCAAGGAAAGAGAATTATGGGAACACATTCCCATCATCCCATGACAGTTTCTATTGCAGGGAGAGAGCTGAGGCAAGCTCTCATTTCCATACTAACATCAGAGACAACAATGGAAGGTATAACCATTTTCGATCTTCGAATGTTCATTTTGATTATGATCATGTTGTTAATAATGAACGAAGATGCAAGCATCGAAAAACATGTACCTTTTGTGGTTTATGTAACCATACCTTTTCTGAGTGTTGGAAAAGAATGACAGCACTCATGAGGCATGGAAGGCCCTCTCAATAGTATGAAAAGAAATAGGTTAAGCAGATATGGATGAACAAAACCTACTGCAATCATTGCGACAAAAATGGCCATCAAAGAGCCACTTTTTGTAGGCTCCATCCAAAGCAACGCCTTAAAGACAAAGTGTCAGTGTGTGAACCAGGAAGAGCAGTTGTTCAACAAGAAAAACCACCTCAAGGAGGTGACCCATTCACATTGATATGTGAAAAATGGTTTCTAGACATGTTTTCATTTCATGGTCATTCTTTTGTAAATCATTTGTTGCATTTAAAGTGTAAAAGTAATGATGTGTTTTCCATCACTTGGTCAATAACAATGATGTCTGGTCATTTTTGAGTCATATTTTACACTCTGAAAGTGATGTTATGTTTCCATCACTTTTCAAAACAATAGTGTCTGGCCTTATGTATGTAAATCATGTGTTGTAGTGATGATGTGTTTTCCATCACTTTTTGAAGCAACCATGATGGGTTGGCCTTGTTGTCATAGCTGGGGTATTACGTCCATCTTGTTGTAAAATTGACCACCGAGTATGTGTTATGAACTCATGGCAAGTGTGGGACATTTGGATTTTTAGTTGCTCATGTCATTCAAGCATGTAATTTTCAAACAATGTACTACAGGTTGCAGAGGTAGCAGGTGTTGGCTTGTCGCTTAAGGCTCCGAAGAACAAAGATGAAGGAGATGGAAGCGAGACCTTTCCATGACACTTGTGATGGAGACAGGGTACAAAGAAAGTTGCAGATTATTTTTCATGCTTTTGAAGGACCAAAATCTCCTCAGTGGGGAGGATTGATCTAGGTGGCTCCAGAGAGACACACAGGACAAAGAAGGCTTATGAACGCTCGAAAATAAAAGTGCTCAGAATGACTTAAATCCAGGACCAAAGCGTATATCTCTTCATCCTAATCAAGGAGGTGGGAACGGTTCATCAAACAGGGCTCATATGCGAAAGATAGAGCTCTTCAAAGTTTGACATGTGTTGGGTAGCAGATCCCTCGCGTAACAGTTTTGGGGCTTAAAGCCCACAATTTTGGGTAATGCTATTGGAAATGATCCATGAAGTGCACGGAGCGTGAATTGTAATGAGTCAAGTCAAAAGGTTGTCTACCTAAAATATTGTAATTTAATATAAAATGTGTCAGCCTACCCATGGTCCATGGACCATGGGAATGTATAAATAGAGGGAGGCTCGACGTGTAGAAAGTAGCTTTTGGATCTGATCTTTGTGATATGGGTTTTTGAATGCAATATTTGCTCTAAGTCTGTAAGTCCAAGCCTTGGGTCGTAGTAGTAGAAAGAGGCTCTGTAGCTGTGTGCACAGAGGCCTGGTAGAGTCAGCAGCTGTGTGCGCAGACCCCTGCAGCTGAGTGCGTAGGGTGGAATTGGATTGTACTGGAACAGAAGGTCAATAAAAGATAAGTTGATTCTGGAATACTGTGCATTTAATCTGTGTGTTTATATATCTTTGCATCTCTTTACTGTTTATGAATGTGCACACTGGTTATAAAGGTTAATTGAGTAATTAAGAATATTGGACCCACAAAATTAAGTCATATCTATAATAATATCATTGTAAGGATAAAGGATCTGGATAGCACCTCCTCACACTCTATATAGAGCTACGCGAAAGCTAGACAACTTTACAGAGTAGCGTGAGCGCGTAGGATTGGTTCCTGACCTTTCCAGACTTCATCAAGACATCCCTAGGGTGCGAAAACCTGGTTCCAACACCCTCCCATACTACCTCGGGTGAGACCTCAGTCTGCACTCCGAGGACTGTTTCCATAAGGGCCGGTAGTGTGGGATTTGTTTAGCTAACTCACTTTTGAACCTAGGTCAGGCCCTAATAAGCCAACAAATGGTTCCATTGCTGGGACCGAGATATACCTAAGGGATGTCTAATGTTGAAACACTGGAACCCTACGAAGAAGGAAATTGAAGAGTGGTTAGATCAGAAGCTTCACAGATTCGTGGTACAAGAAAAAAAACTATACATAATCCGAGAAGAGGTGGTTGCATCGCTATGTATATATGGAAATCCACGAGATCTTCTTCACATCCTTCTCTTCAGAGCTATATGATTGGATCGCACAGTTAATTGACAGCCAGGGTAGGTACAAGCTCAATCAACCGATACTGTGGACTCTAGAGTCAGTGCCCAAACTAGAGGCATCAGAAGATAAGATCGCGTGGGTTGTGGACCATTAGCTCGATTGGATAATAGGAGGATTTTTCACTAAGTTCGCGATACACACGACCGTGAGCTATAGCAAAGCAGAATGACATTTTCTCAAGGGACTGCGAGGTAGGTACATTCAATCTCTGAATACCTAGATTAAGATGCTATTATGTGAAAAGTGAGTTATGTGAATACATTAATGTTTGGAGCAACGGGGAGCGAAAGGATTTACCAAGGTATCGAAGGATTAGGAAACATTCCCTTAATTTCACCTTCGCAAGAGAGAGAGGAAGAACACACTCGGGCTTCTTTGAGGAGTGCAGTCAGTTTGATAAGGAAGCACATTCCACAGTTAGCACCTCCACTTATGCCATCACCCACTTCACCTACTTCACCTCCATCTTCAACCACCCCACCTCCACCCAACCCGTAGTTCAGCGTTGCAAGCGCAATCAAGCTACCTATATTCAGAGGAGTAGGGAATGAGGATCCAGATCAGTTTTGGTTCATACTAAGAGTAGTGTGGGAAGCACATGGGGTTATGGATGACAACATTAAGAAGGCCACATTGGTTAGCACATTGCAGGATCACGTGCTAACATGGTATATCAAGCACTCAAATGATTACCAAAATGTAGGAATAGCGGAGATACAGAATGCGTTGAACAGAGAGTTTAGCCAGCCGAAGTCAAAGACATATTCATCATTGGGTTTAAAGAGATCTCGATGCTTCCAGGTGAAACCCCCTGGGATCTAGATAAAAGGTTGAAAATTATGATCCACGAAGCTAATATGGCGCTGACACATGCGCAACACTATGCGTGGTTTGTACCATCTTTGACACCACACCTGAGGACAGCGTTGTCACAGTAGAAGATTTCAGCCTAGGCAAAAGCGTTGGAAATGGCGATGAGGTTGCATGAAACCCCGATACAGGATCCTGGGTTGGGAGTCCAACAGATCCATGTGCAATTACAAACCTATGGTTGGAGATGCAGAGTTTGAAGCAGGATAGGGCACCCCGACCAGAAGCACGAGAAGAAGTGTGGTGCATAAAATGTAAAGGCCAGGGCCACGATAAGGATCATTGTCTTGTATTTGCGAACTATTTGGTAGGAGGGGGACCAATGCCGTTGAGACTAGAGGCACAAGCAGGTCCAAATGCAGCACTCGCGCTCTGGTGCATGATCTGTCAAGTGGGAGGAAAGCACACAATTGACAACTGTCATTTGTTGCAGATGTATACTCAGACTCCCTAGTAGTTGTTTTGCAATTTTTGTAGATTGGTGGGCCATGATGAGCGTATGTATCGCAGCTAAGAGTTAATGATGGAGTGGACCCTAGCATATAGAATGCATATGGAATCGCAAGGCCTTGACCCAGCCCCAGGGGTGGTGCACGTTGGATTTCAAGGGCGAGGGTGAGGACGAGGAGTAATGGGGCTAGGAAGGGGCCGCAAATAGTTAATATGTTATAATTGCAGAGGACCAGGGCACTACGCTAGTGGTTGTACCAACCCAACGAGAATATCTTGTTCGTACTGTGAGCAGTTTGATCATGAAACGGTAGATTGTCCTATGATGATCGCACATATGCGCTAAAGGGGATACTACAGCCGACTCTGACCTAGAATATCCAAATGATGAGGTCTGAACTGCACGAAGAAGACCCCAATGTGAACATAGTGCTCAAAAGTGGCACAACCACAGGGGAAGATAAGGGGAAGCAGCCTGAGGAAGATACATGGGTTTGCAAGGCTCCTATAAAGGAACCTAAGTTTGACATGGAACGTGCAAGGGATACATTTATGGAAGCTAAGAAGAGCTCCACAGAGGCCTCTACTTTAGGTAGTAAGGATCAACCAAAGCCGGGAATGGATCCTGCTATGCTTGCTACCTTTTTAGAGACATGCATGAAGCTGCTGCGTGATGATAAGATAATTAAAGGACCACAAGAGATGATCACTAGGTGTGCAAGGTTGAGTGAACCGAGCATAGTTTGAAAATTGGGAAAGCATGTATTGCCTACCGAAAGGGAAATGAGATTAACTGCACAAATTGGTGAATATGAAATGGATCAGGTAATCCTAGACCTAGGTTCGGATGTGAATGTGTTAGCAGAGTAGACTTGGGAACATAAGGGTAGGCTCACGTTACAATGGTCCCATATGCAATTACGGATGGCAAACCAACAAAAGGTCTTTCCCATGGGGAGATTATAAGGAGTAACAGTGGATATCGAAGGTGTGAACACACAAATGGACTTTGAAGTAATAGAGATAGTTGATGACAACAATCCTTATCCCATGTTGCTAGGAATAGACTAGGCGATGGATATGAATGGATTCATCAGCCTGAAGAAGTGGAAGATGATATTCGAAAAAAAGTCTCTACACATAGTAGTTCTGTTAGACCCAACCGAGGGAGGGTGCTATAATGAACTTGTGCACGACGATGAGCTAGATTGTATCTACAACATAATTGCGCAAGATTAGGAGTGGATAAACTCAACTGCAAATGGAAGGATCTCGTGGGAGCACCCGGGTCCCTACACCTCAGATTCAGACGAAGAAGATGAGCATGGGCACAATTGATTGAACAAAGTGACAACATTGAATTGCAACATGATGACTAAATCACTGCGTTACATAACAGCCCAAGTCTGAGATCTCTTGACATATGATGGATTGATAGCGATGGATGGATTCTTGAGCAAGTTTGAGAGCATAGTACTGGAGCACCAGTGGTTTGATGTGTTGAAGTGGGCGCTACGTGTGACACCTACACGTTCGTGGGGAACACATCAAGGAACTTTTGAAAATTGGTGAGGCTGCAGGAGGATGATGCAGCTACAGTTTGGGGAACCAAAACTACAAATAACAGATAAATACGATGGACGTGATGACCTGCACACACACCTCGCAAAATGGGCCAAGGCCTATGGAGAAGAACCTCAGCCTGAGAGGGTACACTTATTCTACCATACCATGGATGTCATACCGAGGAACTGGTATACTGAGACAGAACTCCGACATGGTACAGGGGAATGGGATGTCTTGCACAAGGGATTTTTGTTAACATTCACCTTTGAAGACCCATGGTCAGATACTGTTGACAATGCGCTGTAAGCTGTGAAAGCTGCCATCTTCAAAATACCACAGGAACCACGGGAAGTAGTTCAACCAGTATGGTCAACCCAATTAAGCCATGCCATAGAATTTTACAACATACAGGTAGAGGAGGATGATGATGACCCTCTAAACATTAATATTCCAGAAACTAAAGGGAGCCACGAAGTTCAAGGACCATCAATTGAGGGCCCCGACATCACTGCACCGCTTAAAACAAAGCAGGTAAACATTGTTACCAATGTGGAGCCAAAGTACGAGGCGCTTGGGGACTATTGGGATAATGCTACGGTGGATAAGGTCGTTGATTTACTCCGTGAATATCAAGATTTATTCCCAACCAAAATAACGAATTTAAAGGGGATCATTGGCGACTTAGGGATGATGAAGTTTACTATGAAACCAGATGCGAAGCCATTTCAGAAGCGACCTTACGGGTTGAATCCAAAGTATAAAGAGAAGGTCCATGAAGAGTTGGACAAAATTCTTGCAGTAGGAATAATTGAACCAGTGGAAGAATCTGACTAGGTGAGTCCTATGGTAGTGCAGGAGAAAAAACGAAAGCGCGAAATTCAAATTTGTGTGGACTTGAGGAAGCTCAACGATGCTTATGTTCACGATCCATTCCCGATGCCATTTATAGATGAAGTAATGGAAAATGTTGGTAGACAAGAAGCTTACTCATTCACGGATGGTTTCTCAGGGTACCATAAGATCAAGATCGCGTCAAAAGATAGGAGCAAGACAACCTTCGCAACCGAATGGGGTTGTTTTCAATACATTGTTATGCCTTTTGGACTGAAGAATGCACCAACAATATTTTCGCGCATAGTGGTGGCCGCGTTCAAGGAATTCATCCACAAGTTTTTGGAGGTCTATTTCAATGATTGGACTGTATTTGGGTTTGTTAAAAACCATATAGCGAGCTTACGGTTGATACTGGATACTTGCCGACAACACCAGATTGCTGAATCTTAAGAAGTGCACCTTCCTCATACCCTTTGGAAATTTTCTCGGCCAGGTGGTCTACAAACAAGGCCTGATGGTGGATCTTACGAAGATTGTTGTTATTCTCAATTTGGAGGCCCCACAAAGTGTCAAACAACTACGTGCCACGTTGGGGCACACTGGTTACTATCAAAAGTTTATTAAGAGCTATGCACAAATCATGGTGCCAATGGAACAGTTGTTGAAAAAGGACACTACATATTGTTGGAATGATGATTGTAAGAAAAGTCTGGAGGTCCTCAAGGAAAAAATGGCATCCGCTCCCATTTTGGTCTTTCCAACATGGGACATTGAATTTCATGTACATGTTGATGCATCGTGTATTACGCTGGGCACTGTACTCATGCAGGAAGGTGTGGAAGTCATCGATCACCCCATCACATTCGCAAGTCGGCATTTGTCCAAAGCCGAAAATAACTATTCTACTACTGAGCATGAAGGATTGGTGATGGCATACGCACTCCAGAAATACTGCCACTATCTACTTGGTGGGCACTTTAAGATGTATACCGATCATTCCACGTTGAAATACTTGGTGAACATGCCTATGTTGGGGGGATGCATATGCAGATGGTTGTTACTATTTCAAGAGTATGACTTTGAGGTCATCATAAAGTCGGGATGCTTAAATGCAGGACCAGAACACCTATCACAAATTGAGAACAGTGAGCAGCCAACAAATTTGGAGGAAGGACTACTTGATGCACAACTCTATGTAGTGCATGTCGCAGATGACCACTTCAAAGATATAATCCATTTCTTAACCACAAGGACCGCGTCGTAGGGATATTCAGTCCAGTAGAAGAAAGAATTGGTGGTACGAGTGGAAGATTTTCCTGTCATCGCAGGGCACCTCTACAAAATAGGAAATGACGAGATATTATGAAGATATGTACCTAAATTTGAATGAGGATAGATCCTCACAGAAGCACATGAGGGGGCCACAGGAGGACAATATGTGGGACGGGCGATGGCACAGAAGATTCTTCGCGCCAGACTATGGTGGCCAACCCTACATCAAGATTTGAAAGCATATTGTCGATCCTGTGATGTATGTCAACGGACTAGGAAACCATCGCGAAGGGATGAGATGCCACTCAATCCATAGATGACATTGAAACCATTTGAAAAATGGGCAATAGAATTTGTGGTGCCGATCAAACTACAAGGGAAGACAGGTGTGCGCTATATCATCACCGTGACAGAGTACCTGACTCGATGGGCAGAAGCATAGCCAGTTAAGGACTGTTAGCTACCACGGCTGCAAAATTTTTGTTCGACAATGTGTTGACATGGTTTGGATGCCCGAAAATTCTAATGAGTGACTGGGGAATGCACTTCCTAAATTAAACTATCAACACACTCACCGAGGAGTTCCAGGTGTATCATCAGCAAAGTACACTGTACCATCTGCAAGCTAATGGGATAGTGGAAGCATTCAACAAGATTCTGGAAACTGCACTGACCAAAGTATGTAACACACAGCGAAATGATTGGGACTTGCGCATACTTGTTGTATTATGAGCATACAGAACCACATGCAAGAAATTGTTGGGTTAGACACCTTTCAAGTTAGTCTATGGCATGGAGGCAGTCATGCCAATGGAGTACATCTTACCCATTTTGCGGATAGTAGTGATGACAGGCATGTCAAACCGTGAAGCCTTGGAAGAGAGGCTCACACAATTGGAAGAACTTGAGGAAGAACAGTTTCTGATGGGATTCCATTAGCAAGTACAAAAACAACATGAGAAAGCTTGGCACGATCGCCATATCAAGTTGCACACACTCAAGATAAATGATTTAGTGTTGTTGTATGACAGCAAGTTCGAAAAATTTCCTGGAAAATTCAAAATGCATTGGTTGGGACCATATGTGGTAAAAGAGGTCACAGACGGAGGCACGGTCCAGCTAGTCAAACTTAATGGAGAGCCCTTCCCAGGAAGAGTAAATGGCATTCACCTGAAGCCCTACACGTGTGGGTCGGCTATTTGACTAACTGACTGAAGCATAGTCTCACTACTCCAGATAGTTGAAAGAGAGTGCGGGACTATAAAACAGTATGTTAGGAAGTTGCACGATAATAGGGGTACACTCGGGGTCGGTATGTCACAAGGGTCACGGTTGTGCAGAAGGGGCTACGCTACTGTGTGGATAGACAGGGAAGTGGCCATTGGTGTCACTGTTCATGAAAAGATGTCTGAGTTAAGATGAAAAGGAGTAGGCGGTCGGTAATTAAGACATGGAGTCAGAACTAGGTTTGAAATGATCTACCACCAATATAGCATTAATGAGCCAGAAAAGGGGGGAATGGTTGAATTTTAATTTCAACAGGCCTATAAATCATAGCTGGTCATCCACCAAACAAACCATGGCATCTTCAGAACTAAGTATTGCAAAAGAGACGCAGGACCTTCTGGACAATGTAATGTCGATGGTCGAGGATGCCCGCGTTGAGACCAACACCAATGGTGGGAGATGTATTAGAAATTCCTAGATAGGTAACAAGACTGGTCCGGATGTCGCTGTGAAAATCGTAGTCTGGCAAGTGAACTATGAGAGATAAGGGCAAGATGGTGAATCTTGAGACAAAAGATAGAATTCTGTTTAAAAGTTCATCTCTGGGCCGCATATCCACGATGAGACTTGAAGATTGGGACCTCATGGACAACAACAACTCTCTTGCAAAAATGAGACACAAGCTTCAACATACATTGAGTATACTGAACTAGAGATCACAAGCTTGTTGCTCTTGCAAGAAAATTTCATGCATTTGACATATCAGCTAGAGTTAAAATCCTATGAGGGGTTGATTTTTGTTAACCTAGCAGAGCAGAATGAGCATCATCAGTTAAGCGAACTAGTAGGGGCAATGGAGCAGGAGCTTGAAGAAGTGTTGAAGGAGGCAATGGTGGAGCATCATATTGTAGTGTGTCACTCACAGGGATGGTGGACCGCGAAGCCTTGGTAGCATGACTCAACACACAGATGGGGTGACTCGAGGGTGAGTCACGATGTTTGTGTTAGGGGCCTATTGGGGCTTAAAGCCCACAATTTTGGGTAATGGTATTGTAAAGGCTCTGCGAAGTGCATGGAGCACGAATTGTGATGAGTCAAGTCAAAGGGTTATCTGCCTAAAATATTGTAATTTAATATAGAATGTGTCATCCTACCCATGGTTTGCTGACCATGGGAATGTATAAATAGAGCGAGGCTCTAAGTGTAGAAGGTAGCTTTTGGATCTGATCTTAGCGATATGGATTTTTGGATGCGATATTCGCTCTAAGTCTATAAGTTCGAGTCTTGGGTCATAGTAGTAGAAAGAGGCTCTACAGCTGTGTGCGAAGAGGCTTGGTAGAGTCCGCAGCTGTGTGCGAAGAGGCTTGGTAGAGTCCGCAGCTGTGTGCACGGACCCCTGCAGCTGAGTGCGCAGGGTGGAGTTGGATTGTACTGGAACAAAAGGTTAATAAAGATAAGTTTATTCTAGAATACTATGCATCTAATCTGCGTGTTTATATATCTTTGCATCTCTTTACTGTTTATGAATGCGTGCACTGATTATAAAGGTTAATTGAGTAATTAAGAATAGTGGGCCCACAAAATTAAGTCAGATCTATAATAATAGCACTATAAGGATAAAGGATCTAGATAGCACCTCCTCACACTCTATATAGAGCTACGCGAAGGCCAGACAGCTTCGAAGAGTAGCGCAAGCGCGCAGGATCGGTTTGCAACCTTTCCAGACTTCGTCAAGACATCCCTAGGGTGCAGAAACCTAGTTCCAGCACCCTCCCATACTACCTCGGGTGAGACCTCAGTCCGTGCTCCGCGGACTGCCGAAAGGGCCGGTAGTGCGAGATTTGTTTGGCTAACTCACTTCTGAACCTGGGTCAGGCCCCAATAAGCCAACAACATGACAAGGGAAAAGAGGGGACCACAGTGTGCCACATGGTATCCAATAAGCACGTGGGACCGACATGGCAGCGCATCAAGCATTGACATTTGGCATTCTTTCATTGGTTCCTTGTCCCTACAAAAAGACAAAAAATATAATATTAAATACCCAAAAACAAAATCCATTTAAAAATAAAGCCATTTTTAAAATTATTAAAATATGGTTATAAACATATGAAATATCATGGTTATTAAATGGTCAAAAACAAATCGCAACGAATATCAACAAACATATATATATAATAATATTATATATATAATATTATATAATATAAATATTATATATATATATATAATATATAATATATATATATATAT
The DNA here is from genome assembly GCA_000404065.3 of Pinus taeda. NCBI lineage: Eukaryota > Viridiplantae > Streptophyta > Pinopsida > Pinales > Pinaceae > Pinus > Pinus taeda. The sequence goes on along the minus strand of APFE030552020.1, from coordinate 197,099 downwards.
ATATATTGTATATTTGGTGGCGCTGCAGCAGTGGACCGCCACATCCATCACCCGAACTTAAATCATGGATTTAAGGCATCGTCGATACCCACACACACACACATGCACACACACACACACACACACACACACACACACACACACATATATATATATCAGTGAAACCCCATAAAGCTTACCAATACATATGCTAGTCAAAGCGCTGATCACTGATATATGTGATGCCGATATAGCGTTGATCGCTGATTTTGAATGTCAATCACATATTTTAATACACCAACAGCGGGAGTTGAGGGACAGCGGGGGTCGAACCCGCCTGGCTCACGTGGTCGGCCCCTAAGTGGGAAGTCCCGATATAACAAAAAAACTTAAAACATATGTAACTGCAACTATTAAAATGGAGAAATTATGGTTAAACGTGCCAGGTTTGGGCATGGGCGGGATTTCATCCCCCAACCCCATCCCTTTCATTACTATCTTTTACTATTAAGCCAATGGCCTATTTCTTGGCAAATCCCCCTAGCAATTTTATATAAATGCAATATTTTCACCAGTGCACAGAGTTCAAGTTCGAGGAGGCAAAAGGCGGGCACAGATTTCGAGGCAGTTAATTAATATTTTAATGCAGGAACCACGAATTTTGCAGGAGGGAAAAATTTTCACTTTGTCAGATTTTCACAAATTTTATATGTTTTTTATACCTCCCATTGCCATGAGCACAATGGTGCTATGCATTTCTCCATCAGAGTTCTGCATTTTTGGTCATTTTCAGAATGCAAGTGGAACCATGATTTCAGCAAAAACAGGGAGTGGAACCATAAGCCTTGAAATTTTCCCGAGGTAAAATTTTTCCATGTTGGAATATAGTCAAGTTTATACTTGTTTTCCATGGTTTTCCATAGGGATCGCAATGGCGAGATCAAATTCATCATCGGAGATGCATATTTCCAGTCCATCCATGGAGCAGAATCTTTGAAGAATCCTGGGGGAATCTAAAATATTCCTTGAGCCCATAATTCTTAACTTCTCATAATTCGGATTTTGGACAGACGATTCAACACTACTCGATGCCACAAATATGATGGTACACTTAGATTTGTCATTCTCTCATTTCTTCTTCTAGTCACTTTTCTAAGTGCCAGTGTAGATGTCCACATTCTTGTGTGAGCAGCCATCTTCATACGATCGATGCCTTGAGATCGATGGTCCGAGCAACTTCAGCAGTGTGACATTCACTTCTTCATATGACCCTTGTTTGTGAGGTATATATGTGTTCATGTACTTCTTCTTTATGCATTACGTTGTATAGATCCTTGATTGATGTTGATGCAGGATCTTGTTTATTACATGTTGTCATGATTCCTTACTTGATTCAATGCGGAATTGTCTATGTGATGTACTTGCTATCATAACTCATCATGTTTATATTTTGAGATCCAATTTTGTATGTTATTGGGATACTCTTGTTTTCATCATGCATGATTTTGCATTTAGATCCCTTTTATGCCATGTTGGCGGGATACTCATCATGCATGTTTTTGTGTCATACTGATAGGAGTCTTTTGATTGAGAGTTCGAGTTGTGGAACATCTCTTAGAGCTACTCCTGCATGAGGGAATTTTTCCTTGTATGATTGTGACATCATCTCTTATATACATCATCATTATTGATAGCACTTAATGCGGTGGCTTGCACAATCTTGACATCGGGGCCTGGAGACGTAGTCCCTCCTGGACGAACTCTGTTAACAACGTCTTATGTTTTCATGTGTTGATGATTGACTTGTTCCTCTTATTTTCTGCATGTAGTTGTATTCATTAATGTTATTTTAAAATGCCATTTAACACATCACAAAAGTAAAAGGTCATAGAAGGGTCCTTCATCACACCTGAACCCAGATCAATTATGCAGGAAAAGAAATAGCGCAGAAGATTTTATGCGCTAGGTTGTGGTGGCCGACATTGCATAAGGATTCAAAATCTTATTGTAGGGCATGCGATGCATGTTAGAGAAATGGTAGGCCAACATGGACGGATTAGCTTCCTCTGAATGCGCAGATGTCATTACAGCCATTTGAGAAGTGGGCGAATGACTTTGTAGGACCAATTCAGCCCCCGGTAAAGAAGATGGGTGTGCGGTACATTATCACTACGACTGAGTATTTGACCAGATGGGCAGAGGTGCAACCTTTGAAGGAATGTGCAAGTGTAACAATAACAAAATTCCTCTTTGAATATGTGCTGACAGGGTTCGAGTGGCCAAAGATTTTTATGAGCGATCTTCGTACGCATTTCCTTATTGAAACAATCAACGCGCTGGTGGAGGAATTCTAGGTTTATCATCAGAAGAGTATGCCATATCATCTGCAGGCTAATGGGATGGTTGAATAATATAACAATATATTGGAGAACGCAATGATAAGTTTTTTCAATACATAAATGAATGATTGCGACATGCGCGTCCCCGCGGTGCTATGGGCTTACATAACAACTTGCAAAAAGATGACTGGAAAAACGCATTTTAGGTTGGTTTATGGCATAGAAGCTATAATGCCTATGGAATACATTGTACCTAGTCTATGCATAGTGACATTCATAGGAATGGCGGATCGCAGAGCCTTGTAGGAGCGGCTCGTGCAGCTGACAGACTAGAAGAAAATAGATTTTTGGCTGATTTCATCAACAAGTTCAGAAGGAGCGCAAAAAGGCATGGCATGATTGGCACATCAAACGCACACATTCAAGGTAAATGATTTTGTTTTATTATATGATAACAAGTTTGATAAATTTCTAGGAAAATTTCGGATGCATTGGCTGGGACCATATGTCATCAAGGAGATTACCAACGATGGAGCAATTCAACTGGTGAAATTGAATGGAGGTCCATTTCCATGGAAGGTAACTAGAAGCTGATTGAAGCCATACACCAGGGATCCGACTAGATGACTACATGGTGGAAGCACAGTCTTAGTGCTCCAGAAAGCTGAAAGGAGGTGTGAGACTCTAAACTACACTACCCGGGCTGTAGAGTTGCATGACTGGGGAACTGTGCGGGATGGAGGAATGTCACAGTGTCAGCAGAAGCATGAGGGGAGCTATGTTATTGAAGGAGAAACCACACAGGGAAACCAGAAAGTGACTGTTATGGTCATTGTTCATTGTTATGGTCATTGTTCATGATTTCATAGTGAGGAAATGGCTAAGAGGTGTGGGGGGGAGGATTTTAAGGTTGAATTTAAGAACAAGATCTTTGAAAATATGTCGCCACTCTAGCATTTATGAGTGGATTTTGGGGGGAATGGTCAGATTTGAATTCAAATTTTCCTATAAATTACAGATGGCCACCCAACTAAAATCACTTTTCATTTTGAAAATTGAGGTGTTGAGCTATCAGTCGCACATGAACCCTGAGATTTTTGAGGCTTTGGTGGCTAGTTTAGTGTTTGACAAGTTTCCTAAGGAAACCCAAGACCTCCTTACTAGCCTCATGTCGACACCTATGGAAACCACAAGTGTTGGAGGATCGATGGCCTCTGAGGGAGCTTCCCCTAAGGTCATGAGTATGGAAATGCCTGCAGAAGTGCCAAAATTTCCAAGGTCGCCCAGGCTGAGGCCTACGGCAACTAGAGAGGGTCCTAAGGCAAAGAAGGATAAGAAGAAAGCGGCACAGCCGGTGCGTGAGTCGCCAAGGAAGCACTAGAAGAAAGAGAAGCCCACCGTGCAAGAGAAATGCAAGGTGGTTAACCTAGAATCTGAAGAGGGCACAAAATAAACTGGTCTGGACGTAGAGGATATTAAAATGGAAGGGATAGAACCTATCTCAAAACTACCTAAATACATCCCTCTATGCCAGGGTAAGGGAAAGATCCCGAAGGATCCAAATGAGGGAAAATTTTTACTCAACACACTGTTGCTGCCAGACCAGATCACTTTCAAAGGTTTGCACTTAGCGCGTGTCCCACATTTAAAGTTAGAGGATTGGGACTTGGTGGATACTGAGCAATTCCCCCATTCGGTAACTAATACATTTATGACCCATGTCTTCTATAAAGACTTTGGTGTCACCGCGCTGGAGAAGAGGAAGTGGATTATAAGGGCGGACAAGGCAGGACTATTAAACCTGCTATGGATGTCGCATTATAATCGTGCACCCATAACTTTGAAGGTGATCAAACAATTGATATGTTTGGTGCGCAACGGATGCATGTGGTTGGGAGAACCGATACTAATCATGGATATGTTGATCCATTAGATCACATTATTACCACACTCAGGGTTGAATCTGGCCAAGGCATTTGGTGGAAAGGTAGGTGAACGCGACCTCACTGAGAAAATTAAGGACAAGTTTAAGATTGTCAAGAAACCGCGTGGCTACTCAATTTCCGGCATAACCGACCCCCCAGTTAAAGTGGCCACCCAAATCTTGGCTGGGAAAATAATGAGGAAGTGTCATGGAGATGAAGTGCTATTACCAGTTGTGTCATTAGTGGCCTAGTGCATATAGGGCATACAATTCAATTGGGCATGCCACCTCTGCAGTGAGTTCCTCGCAAACTATATAGAAGCACAAGACCAGAGCAAGACTTTCCATTACGCGTGGCTTCTGCTATCAATTGTCCTGGTTGTGTGGGAATTACCAGAGGACAGCTAGTTTCCTCCAATTGCATCAAATCTGCCAAAAGCTGTGAAGTTCGCTTACCTCTGGGCCACAAAGTACACTGATAGGGTTAAGAAAAATAAGATCTTTTGGGTGCTGATGGAGGCAAGCATCTGCGCCGTAATAAATCGCAAGTCGAGGCTCTCACCAACTGTCTTTGAGTAGTTCTCAAGATATGTGGAGTTCAAAGTGGACATCCACTGTGTCTCCATCTGGGCACGAAAGGACCATACGCAAAAGTGGTATGATCTCCCATTCCTTGCAAAAGATGATGTAATTGCAATGGTTCTTGAGCATTGGCCAGTAGAGTGCCGCATGACCTCAGATTTGTTAGTCGGGTGCAGGAAGTCTGCAGCAAAGCGGAAGAAGGAAGAGGCCCATTGAAAATTTAGCAACTGGCTGAAAGACAAAAAAAGGGGGCTAAAGAAAAATTAAAAGCAGAAGCAAAGGGTGCCGCTAAGGAGTATGCAAAAGAGAAGGAAGAGGAGCAAGAGCATGTCTCTGGCAGAAGTAAAAGGTCTCCTTCATCGTAAATGGAGGAAGAGAAGATTTTTTAACAGGGTGGAGGAGACCGGAAGAGAAACCCCTTCCGGGTGAAGTGGACTCTAGAACAGGAGAAAGAAGGGTCACGGAAGAAGTTTAAGGGCAGTAAGTCCTCGCTCGACCCAATCACCTTGACAGAAGGTGATTTGCACGACATCAGAGATAAAGTAAGGGATGCGACAGTGGATCTGTTGCGGTAGTTTGAGCAACAACAAACTACTCAACTAGAGACTGGTGTAGGGCAGTGCAACACGGTGTCGACTAGTTTGGCGCCAAGAACCTTTGAAGCAGTGGAGATGGTTCGCTCTTTACATCCCCAAGTTGTCGCACTACCGAATGGCGCTTTGACTACAAAAACAGAAGCTAATAGGGCTACTGTCAATGCTCTCAAGAATATTGGGTTAAACTTGGTCATGCTTATGAGTGAAGCTCTTCACACCCTACAAGCAGGTGTGATCACCGAACTGTAGGCTCGCGAGCAGTTCGTGCTGAGTGTAATCAGTAAAAGAAAGGTAAATAATGTGTATATGTTCGTCGAAAAGTCGTCATAAATTGACACATGGAAGAAGTTGCTGCAGAAGAATGAGCACATTGTTAATCTAGGTTTTCATTGATGTTAATATGGCACTAGACGAGATGGAAAATATTGTTGAGATGCTTGGTTCCAATTGATGATGTCATAACTCTTGTTTCAAAAGAATGTCATCAATTAATATTTCAAGTCACTAATAAATAAGTCTTAAAAAGTGGCAAGTGCCAAGTATTTAGAAGCCCTTGATGACATATGGAGGCCTACATTTGATGATGTCATATTCTTGATGAATGACCACAATTGATAATGGCACTTGATGAGGTCTTGATAGCATGGATGGAGATCATTTGATGGTTGGAAGATTATTTTGGAGTTATCCTAATTATGTTGCACTATGATTGTACTAGTATATCATGACATTATTAATGCATCATGCTACATGGATGTTGCGCTCCTACATAATGACTCTATGATGACATTGATAACAATGAAGAAGCCAAAGAAGCTATTCCAAACATTCCTCATGATGTCCCAAACTTTTTATGCATAAAATTTAAGTAGAGTCACAAAGAAAAATATTTTGGACACCTTGGAGGCATCCATTCAAAATGGATCCTAGACCATATTAAAGAGAATTTTTTTCCTCTTTCTAATGAGCCTTTATTTGCCCCGAAACTCCCAATAGTTTGTGAGATATTGAATTTTTAAGTTAAGGAAATTATTCCTAGTAGTGAGCCGACCTACACTTAGTCATATAAGTTGGACTCACTTCAAATAGACGTGCCCCTTCAGTTATAAATGAAATCTCAATAAATAGACGTCTTAACACTTCATTTTGATTAGCAATTCAGGTAAGAATTTAGAGATATGAAGAACAAGAGAAGACATAAGGCCGAGGAGAACAAGGAGACTATTGTTTAGGATGAAAAAAAAAGGATAATTATGTTTAGGCACAATTCTTGGTCGAAACTGCCATAGTTGCCATAGTCAAAGCTACCATAGTTTTTGTGGTCAAAACTACCATAGTTGTTGTGGTCGAAGAGCTGCTGTAGTTTTTGTGGTAGAAGTTGTTGTAGTTACCATAGTCGAAGTTATCGTAGTTGTCGTGGTCGAAACTATCGTAGTTTCCGTGGTCGAAGTTTCCATATTTGTCGTGGTCAAAGCTACCATCATTGCCATGGTCAAAGTTGTCGTAGTTGTCATGGTTGAAGCTCTCATAGTTGGCTTGGTTGAAGCTTTCATGGTCGAAGTTGTCATAGCTTTCGTGGTCAAAGTGTTGATTTATTTGGATTGGACAAATAGATCTTGTTGAAGTCTTCTCTTGAGCATAAAATAGGGTAGAGTTGGAAAAACTTGTGAAGCAGCATATTGAAGATTTGTGGAGATCATTGAAGACCATGATGCATTGAAGCCATTATGAGGAGACCTTGAAGAGATTTTGTTTGGGTAACATGAAGAGCAATGGTGACACCTTCATGTGAAGAAAAAGGTTGTTATTGATGATGTGACATGGAGACTAAGTGAAGGCATAGCTAAAGATTGATAGAGCTTGTTGAAGAAAACATTTGGAGCTATGAAGTATAACCAAACATATCTTGACAAAGTGAAGCTATAGGGTTGGAGCCCTTGGGGTTGGTGCCTTGGAAAGTCCAAGTTGGTGCTTGGGAAATATATGATTGGTGTCCTTGGAGTTGGTTCTCCTAAACTCAAGGTTGGTGCCTTGGATAAGATAGGGTTGGAGCCCTAAAGGATCATAGTCCTCAAGAAACTAGGTTGGAGCCTGAACCAAATATAGGGTTGGAGCCCTTGAGTTTGGTGCCTCAAAATTGACAAGGTTGGAGCCTTGGAATTCCAAGTCGGTGCTTGGAAAATCCAGATTGGATCTTGGGATATTGAAGATCGGTGTCTTCACCTAGGGTTGGAGCCGTACATATATTGTACTTGATTTTTGAATAAATTAATAAAATCATTTATTCTTATTGTTCATTTTGTGTTCTAAATATAAGTGATCTAACTAGTAAAAGTAACAATTGAAAAGAAATATTGATTCACCCCCCTCTCAGTATTTCCAACACACACTGCGGCAGTAGTCGTTGAAGCATGGAGGATTATTTCGAAGTTGCATTTCCTCGAAGAAGCACCGGTGGAGGCCAAAATTCAAAAATTGGATGCAGGTGTGCACAATGCCAAGATAGAGTTGGCCAAGGTTCAATTTGAGATGAACCTTAAAATTACAGAACTTGCGTTGAAGGCCCAGCCTTCATGTCCACTAGAGGTTAAGAAACAATGCGAGGCACCCTTCAAGGATGCAATCACTACAGTAGATGTTGTGGTGACAAATTGCACCACACTCTTTGAGTAATCGCTAGAGGTCCTTACCAGTCTGCAAGAAGATCCCAACCTACAAAGGTTAGAGACTGAGGTGAGGGAATTGCAGCAATAGTATGACGAGGTCAAAGTGACGACGTTCACTATTTCCATCATAAAGAGATTGGCTAAGCTACAAGAAGCAAAGGAACTGAAGGAACTGGTGGACACAGCACAGGGAAGGGAGGCAGTACTCAAGGGTAGATTGGGGCCTAGGTTGGATGAGGCTTCTATGCTCACCATGACCATTGAAGGCAAGTTGGCTAGCCTACAGAAAATACAGTAGAAGATTCAGGAAAATAGCATAGGACTAGCAACGGAGCAGCTGGTAAAACAGGCTAAGCAGGCAACGACGCAGTGTACCGCCGAAGTGGAAGTAGTGCAAGTAGAGTTGGGAGTTCTTCGCAACAAGATCTCCTCACCATCAGAGTGACTCAGGGGTGAGTCACCATATTTTTTTTGGGGGCTTGTTGGGAACGGGTCCCCTAGAGTCAATTTTTGTGTTAAACGCCCAACTTCTAGGGTAAAAATACCAACTCTTTGTATAAAAAGTGTAAAGTCTCTGCGTTTTGTGGTAATGGAGCATGAAAATGTAAAGTGTCATAAAGGGTTTCCTCCCTTCTTCTCTGTAAGATATGTTGACTTTAGGAGATCTACCCATGGTTCGCAGACCATGGGATTGTATAGAAAGGAGAGTCTTAGAAGAGTCTAAGGCAGTTCTAAGTAGTTTTTGGCTATTGATGTGGACGTAATGGGTCTGTGAGAGCTAAGAGCGAAGAGTATTAGAGTAGGAAAGAGGCTTTGTAGCTGTGTGCACAAATTCCTAGGGTAGAAGTCAACAGTTGAGTGCGTGGACCCCTGCAGCTGTGTGTACAGGGAAATTAGAGTCTGTAAAGGATATCTAGAGAATTAATAAAGAGAATTATTCTAGAACCTCACATGTTTTATTTACTTATTTTTGGGTAACAGAAGCCCCGTGTAACGGTCATGGGGCACAAAGCCCGAAATTTTGGGAAAATATAGGGTAAAGACTTCGTGGAATGCGCAGAGCGCGAGGTATAATAAGTTGAGTCAAAGGGTAGTCCGCCCAAAAATAACGTAAAGAAATGTAAGTAGAGTCAACCCACCCATGGATCGCGAGCCAGGGAAATGTATAAATAGAGCGAGTCTCTATGGGTAGAGGTAGCTAGTTTTTGGTGATGAATGATCTGAATTGTAATGGGTTTATGAGCTAAGAATTTTTGGAGCATCTATAAGTCCGAGTGGAGGGTTTTGGGGTAGAGGCTCTGTAGCTGTGTGCGTAGAGGCCTGGTAGAGTCTGCAGCTGAGTGTGTGGACCCCTACAGCTAAGTGCACGGGGTAGATTTGGACATAACAATGATGAAGTGGAAATAAATATAAGTTGCTATTGAATTACTGTGTGTTTTTTACTGTTGCAGATCTAGTCAATCTATTTAATATTTATATGCTTTTGTTATGATTTAAGGAAAATCCGTCTTTCTGTTAAGTGTGCACACTGGTTATCTTGATTAAATGTTTGCTTAAAGACCCTTTTAAGTAGATTTACTCTATAATACATCATCCTGTAATTAGTATTGGAAAGTAGCCTAGGTTTGGATCTGCGTGGAAGCAGAGCAGCACGAGGCTGCAAAATGGTGCGCGAAGCCTCTGGACCACATCTAGACATTCCAAGGGTGCGGAAACCTAGTTTCAATACCCTCCCCTGCTACCTTGGCTGAGACCTCAGTCCGCGCTCTGCGGGTTGTTGCCGACAGGTACGGTAGCTGCGGGAGTTGCTTGGCTAAATAATTCTTCCGAACCTGGGTCAAGCCCATATAAGCCAACACTTATGTTATGAATGCATGCATTTATGTTATGATGATTATTGGCTTCATGTTTTAATTCTATATGGATGCGTGAAATTGTATGTTTTACATTATTATTTGAATGCAAGTAATAATATATGTTTACACAAAGAATATCTTAATACATGTTGAAGTTATCAAATACTTAAGCCAATTGGGGTAAATACGGAAATAGGAGTTAATACAGGAGTGCGTAGGTGGTTGATTCACCTATTTGGGGTATGCGAAGAACAATCAAAGACCTTCACAGGCCTAGAAGTCCAATAAGAGAAGTATATCGATAATCCCTAAAAGGCTTATCAATCTATGTGAAGAAGAGTTTAGGGTATAAAACAACATAACTACAATCTCTGGGTGTAGAAACTTGGTTCCTGCATCCCCCCATACTGATTCGGGTGAGACTTCAGTCCATGCTCCGTAGATTATTGCCTGAAGGGCCAATAGTGTAGGGATTTGCTTGGTTATTGAACATTGAACCTGGTTTAGGGCCCCCTAAGCCAACAATTTGGAAGGATAAATTTGATGTTGTTCATTCTCAAAATAAGTCCCTTCAAGAAGATCTTAAAATTGAAAATCTATCTCTTGATGAGTTGAGAAAATAGAAGAAATGTGACAATTAATGCATACCAAGTCACATCTTGAAGATAGAAAAAAAAAAATTTAAGATATGCAACAATGGAATTATTACTGCAATATGGACGGTGTAGTGGAAATCATTCGAGTGTCATTGGGATGGAAAGAGTCGGGAGTGGTGATGGAAGACCCAGGGAGGGATAATGTTTTTTTGATGAAATTAATTTGAGGCAGAGTATGAGCTAGCTTGAAGACACTACAATTTATTAGATAAATCATGTGTAGTAGTTTAATAAATAGTTGGGGGTTTATTTATCTTCTTTATCCATTGATTCTGAGTTGAGAAATTTTAAGGAGTCGATATAACAACGCCTGCATGAAATTGCAAAGCAAAGATAGTCTATTGTTTATTATAAGGTGGTGCAAATCCAAATTGGATTTGATGAGGAGGTGAAATAGCACGCTATTCTTGTTGCAAACCTTCAGGAGAAACTAGAATAAACACTCATCCATGAAATAGAGGTAAAATATAACATTTCTTAGGAAATTATCTTATACAAGGATGAACAACTACATGAAGCACAAGTCTAGACAACTCAAATATAGGAACTAGATTCTATGTGTTTAAGTAGCAATCTTACATCGTAAGTAGAGCTAAGAAATTGTACTGAGTAGTTCAATCAATAGTGGCCAGGTTATGAAAGACAATTAGCAAATACATAAGGATATTATTTACAAATTATTCATCATTTGCAACTTTAGTTGGTTGAGGCAAGAGAACAGCATCAAGTTTGCGGGAAAAATTACTCTATAAAGTAAATTCTTTGAAATTAGAAGAGAACAAATTTGACTTAGTTGGTTCAGTTAATTAACATTGAGGGTGTAACTTGAATCATGTAGAGTGGTTCCTACTTTTTAGGAGCCTTGGTTGAGTTTATTTTGAGCTATAATTAATTAATTCAATTTTTATGAGTAAAAGTGAGTTTAACTAGTTCCAACTATTGGAGGAACTACCAGAAGGTCAAAGTGTGGAAGTGGAAATTCAACCACACTCAGTGATCAACAAGATAACTGATAAATCAGCCATGAATAAATCATGCGTGCGTGAACTGAGAATTACCGAGTTGATATTGGAGTTCAAGGGTGGTGTATTATCAATTGTGTAGTCATCCAAATTGTACAGGTGGTGCATGTAGTTAGAGAAAGGCCTATGATGGATTGTGCAGTATTTGATGGGGATTTTTCTAATTAATAGGGGGTTAATTCCAAGGAAACAGTGCAAGGAAATAGGGACTTGGGAAAGCCAAAATTTTCTTAAGTATTGGCCTAGGATTTCTAGGAAGCAGTAAGACAGATAGAGATAAAATAGAGGTTGCTCAAGAATGAGAAAAACATTGTAATATTCTCATGTTTTCTTACAAATGCAGTATACAGATAGCAGGGTTTTTAGTTGTGGCTTTCCATAGGAAATCATTGTGTAATGTGTTGATTGAATTTTTTCTCTTGTATGTTTCATGATTTTGCTATTGTTTAAATTGATTTCCACAATTGGTAGAGTAGATTCAAGTCTATTGTTTTAGAAAATTACAATTATAAATTTAAATATACAAGGAATTTCTACATGGTTCAGATCTGAAATCAATATAGAAGAGAAGAATACGAATTTTTCTTTGCAGGTGAATCAAAATTGTATTATCATTCTTCAGGGTCAACAGGATGTTGTTCTATGGATTGAGACATGAATATGCTCTTGAGGGCAGTTCGAATTACAAATCTTTGAATAACGTGATGGAGGCAATGTTGGAAGATAGTGGGTTGAAGGAATTTATAAATAGTGATATTCCTAAGCTTCCAACAACTGATGCTCAAGATCTGAAGAACTAGAATAAATGTGTGGCAAAGGTGAGAAGGATCCTACTGGAAGGAGTTTGAGATCATATTTCGTAGAACCTCCATGGGTAGGAGACTCCATATGAAATATGGAAGACCTTGAAAAACTTGTTTCAAAACAGCATTGACCACAGGAAGCTGGAACTGAAGGACAACCTTCAGAAAATGAAGATGGAGAAAGACGACACAATACAAAAGCACTTGACCAATTTCACCCAATGCCATAATGAGCTTGGGAGTGTTGGTGTTACAGTTATTGAAGATGATCCGGTCGGCCTATCACTTCTAGGCCTTCCTAAGAGTTGTCATAGCTAACGGGATTTGGTAAATGAGAGGGAGAAGTGTTGGGAATGGGTTCCCCCAAGAATCAATTTTAAGACTAAAAGCCTATGTTTTGGGGTAGAAAGCCCAAATTTTGTAATAAATATGTAAAGTCTCTACATTTTGCGGTTGTGGAGCGTGAAGATGTCAAAGAGTCATTAAGGGTTGTCTGTCCTTGTTTTGTAAAGAGTCATGTCGGTTGTAAAGATCTACCCATGGTCCGTGGACCATGGGATTGTATAAAAAGGAGCTAATTAAGTAAGCTCTAAGAAGAAAGTAGCTTGGAGAGTAATAGAGTAAGAGTCATTGATGAGTCTATAGGGAGATAAGAGCGAGAGTCTTACGGTAGATAGAGGTTCTATAGCTGAGTGCGCGGAGGCCTAGGGTGGAAGTTCACAGCTGAGTGCATGACCCCTACAGCTGTGTGCGCAGGGAGGATAGACACTGTACTAGGAACTTGAAATAGCAATCAAGATAAGTGTTCTGGAATTGTTGTGTATTTTGTCTCTATTTATTGCAATCAATTATATTATGTTAAGTTCTAGGTTTACATTAGAATGCTAGTTTGATGCATGAATGTAGTTGATTGTATCTGTTAATTGAACACAAGTAAGAATATAGGTTTACGCGAAGATAGCCTTAAGGCAAGAAAGAGTAGGTAAACACTTAAGATAATCCGGGAACTTATACAGTAACATGGTTACAGAGGTGCGTAAGTGCCTGAATCACTAGTTAGGGCTATGTGAAGGTCAGTCATATACCTTCACGGAGGTACTAAAGGACGGAAGAGAAGGTACTTCGAAAAGCCATAAGATATTATTGATCTACGCAAAGGCAGGATTAGGGAATAGAGATCGACATCATGACCATCTCATGGTGCAGAAAGCTGGTTCCTACATCCCCCCATATTGCTTCGGGTGAGACTTTGGTCCGCGCTCTACAAGTTGATGCTGAAAGGGGTAGTAGTGTAGGGATTTGCTTGGTTGACTAATGTTGAAACTAGGTCAAGTCCCATCAAGCCAACAAATGGTTTCGTTGCCGGGGGGCAGGACATGAGATGAGACTCACCGTGCAGATAGGAGAATACGAAACGAATCAAGTTATTCTAGATCTAGGGTCGGAAGCAAACGTTTTCCCAAAGTAGACTTTGGAGTGGATGGGGATCCCCGCTCTATAGTGGTCTTTGATTTAGTTAAGGATGGAAAATCAGCGGAAGATCATCTCCATGGGACGATTGGAGGGGGTCACTGTAGATATTAAAGGTGTGAGCGCATTGGCTGATTTTGAGGTAATATAAATTGTGGATGATATCAACCCCTACCTTATGTTCCTTGGCATTGATTGGGCTACTGGCATGAATGGGGAGATCAACCTAAAGAAGTGGAAGATGATGTTTGAAAATAAATCTCTTCATGTAGTAGTGCCCCTGGATCTCGCAGAAGGGTCGCGTTATATTGAACCAGTCTATGACTATGAAAGCGATGATGATTTGGATCATATATATAAAATAACAGTGTGAGACCAAGATTGGGTGAATCCGATAGAAGATGGACGTATTATGTGGGATCGCAAAAGTTCTTGCACCTCAGAATTGGATGAAGAATTAGATTACTAGCAGAATCAGTTACATGAAGTAACTACACTGAGCTGTAAGATGATGACTAGGTCGTTGCATTGTGTGTAAGCAGAGGTAATAAATATGCCCACTTATGATGGTTTGAATGATGTGGATATGTTTTTGGATGCATTTTAGAGAGAAGTACCATAAAATCATTAGTTCCAGGCTTTGGATTGGTCACCGCGTGCTACACCCGCAAGATGGTGGGGTAGTAACAAAGGTAGTTTTGACGATTTGTGCAAATATAGGAGGATGATGAGAATACGCTTTGGACAGTCGAAGGTGTGGATGACAGACAAGTATGATTGGAAGGATGATCCATGTGATCAACTGGCCAAATGGACTAAGGCTTATGGAGCAGAGCCCCAACCTGAATGGGTACACCTGTTCTATCACACCCTAGAGGTCATACCAATGAACTAGTACTTGGAGACAAAGCTCTGCCATGGCACTGAAGAATGGGATATGTTACACCAGGGGTTCATAATGACATTCAACTTTTAATATGGGTTTGCCTCTATTGAGGAGGCACTACAAGAAGTTAAAGTAGTGATCTTTAGGATACCGCAGGATCCTTTGGACCTGACTCAACCTGACTAGACTACCTAGCTGAGCCATGCGCTAGAATGTTATAGCGTGATCATTGAGGAAGAATATGAGGATCCAAAAAAGATTAATATTCTTGAAATTGAGGGTCACCGTGCGGTTGAAGGATCGCATATAGAGAATCCAGATATAACTACGCCGCTAAAAAATAGACAGATAAATATTGGAACAGAAGCGAAACTAAAATTCGTGAAGGTTGGAGACTATTGGGATGACACAACAGTAGATAAGGTCATTGAATTGCTCCGCAAATACTAGGATCTGTTCCCTACCAATTTTACATACTTAAAAGGGATCATAGGAGACCTAGGCATTATGAAGGTCACGTTAAAACCCGATGCGAAGCTGATTAATCAAAGGCCTTATCATCTCAATCAAAGTACAAGGAGAAGAGCCGCTCAGAATTAGAAAAGATGCTCGTGGCAGGAATTATTGAGCCCATAGAAGAATCTTATTGGGTGAGCCCAATAGTAGTACAGGAAAAGAAGCAAAAGGATGAAATAAGGATATCCGTAGACCTCAGAAGGATGAATGACGCTTGTGTGCATGATCCTTTCCTGACTCTATTTATTGATGAAGTATTGGATAATGTAGGTGGCCAGGAAGCGTACTCCTTCACTGATGGGTTCTATGGGTACCATTAGATCAAAATCGTGCCTAAATATAGAAGCAATATGACCTTCACGACTGAATGGGATTCTTTCAATGTACTGTAATTCCTTTTGGGTTAAAGAATGCACCTGCAATTGTTTCTCACGTAGTCATTGTCACATTCAAAGAATTCACTCATAAGTTTCTGGAGGTATGATTTAATGATTGGACAATGTTTGGATTGGTCAAGCTCCATGTGGCAAGTCTGCGCTTGATGCTAGATACCTGTAGGTGATACAAGATCACGCTCAGTCTGAAGAAATTCTTGTTTTGTGTCCATTTTGTGATCTTGTTGGGTCATGTGGTATGTAGACAGGGATTGATGGTAGACCCCACAAATATTGTAGTGATAATTAACCTGGAGGCACCAAGGAGTCTAAAGTAGTTGCATGCAACATTGGGACATACTGGGTACTACAGGAAGTTCATCAAGAGTTATGCCCAGATCACCGTGCCAATGGAAAACCTATTGAAAAAGGCTGTCACGTTCTGCTGGAATGAGGAATGACAAAAGAGCCTGGAGGTGTTGAAAGAAGAAATGATCACCGCGCCGATCCTAGTCTTCCTAGACTGGAAGAAGGAGTTTCATGTACATGTAGACACATCATGTATTTCATTGGGAGCAATACTGATACAAGCTAGTGAGGGAGAATTGGACCATCATAGAGCATTCGCGAGTAGGAAGTTGTCCAAGGCTGAGAAGAACTACTCCACCACAGAGTGCGAAGGACTACCCATGGTGTACGTGCTCCAGAAGTTTAGGCACTGCTTTCTAGGTGGACATTTTAAGATGTATACAGATGATTCTATGTTGAAATACCTAGCGAATAAGCCTGTGTATTGGGGGAAGATCTACAAATGGTTACTGTTATTCCAGGAGTACGATTTTGAAGTTATTGTGAAACCTAGAAAGTTAAGTGTGGGCCCAGATCATCTGTCACGCATCAAAACTAGAGAGGAGCCTACTAATTTAGAAGAAGGACTGCCTGATGTGCAACTCTTTGTGGTGTGCATCATAGACAGTCACTTTGAAGATATCATACACTTCTTAACGACATGAACTGCCCCAGAAGTATATACAAGGCAGAAAAATAACGAGTTAGTGGTGCGCGCAACAGACATTTCCGTCATTGCAGGACACCTGTATAAAATGGGGTTTGATGAAATATTGCGATGTTATCTACCAGAGTTTGAAAGGAGAAGTATCATTGTTGAAGCTCATGGGGGAGCCACGGGAGGACATTACACAGAAAAGTGACCGCGTAGAAAATTCTACGCATTGGGTTGTGGTGGCCAACCCTTCATAAAGCTTTGAAAGCATACTGTCAGGCATGTGATGTGTGTCAAAGGACTGGTAGACCATTGTAGAGAGATGACCTACCTCTGAACCCACAGGTAATGTTAAAACCTTTCAAGAAATGGGCAATAGACTTTGTGGGACTGATTCAACCTCAAGGAAAGAAGACAGGTGCATGGTACATCATCACCGCAACTAAATATTTGACTGGATGGGCAGAAGCACAAACTATTAAGGATTGCATAGGCGCAGCAACTGGGAAGTTTATTTTTGAATATGTATTAATGAGATTTAGTGTCCAAATATTTTATGAGTGATCGCAGTACGCACTTTCTTAACGAAACGATCGACACGTTGACGGAGGAATTTCAGGTATATCAGAAGAACAGTATGCCTTATAACCTGCAAGCTAATGGGACAATGGAAGCATTCAATAAGATATTGGAGAGTGCATTGACAAAGGTCTGTAATACTCAGCGAAATGATTGGGATTTGCATGTACCCGTGGTGCTATGGGCTTATAGGACGACTTGCAAGAAGCTGACTGGGCATACACCTTTCAGGCTCATATATGGTGTTGAAGTAGTGATGACGATGGAATACATTGTGCCTAGTCTGCACATTGCAGCCTTCATAGGAATGACAGACCGTGGAGCCCTGGAAGAGAGGCTCGCACAACTAGAAAAGCTTGAGTAAGACAAGTTTATAGCTGGGTTTCACCAACAAGTTCAAAAGAACCACGAAAAGGCATGGCATGATCGGCACATCAAATTGTGCACCTTCAAGGTAAATGATCTGGTTTTGTTGTATGACAGAAAGTTCGATAAGTTTCCAAGGAAATTTAGGATGCACTAGCTAGGGCCCTATGTAATTATAGAGATTACCAATGGTAGAGCAGTTCAATTGGTCAAATTGAATGGAGAACCCTTCCTAGGAAAGGTGAATGGCAGCTGATTGAAGCCATACACCAGTGATACGACTAAGTGACTATATGAAGCTAGCACAGTCTCAGCGCTCTAGGTAGCTGAAAGGAGGTGCAGGAATATAAACTACACTGCCTGGGTTGGGGAACTACACGATGAAGGAACTGCGCAGAATGAGGGGATGTCACAGAGGCCACAACAGTGCATAGTAAGTTGCGCTACCAAGGGAAAACCCGTGCAAGTTAGCCATAAAGTAATCGTTAAAGTCACTGTTCATGATTTGATGATGAAAAAATGCAAATGGAGCAACGGGGCAATATTTAAGACGAAATTTATGGGCGAGATCCTTGAAAATATGTCGCCAATCTAGCATTAATGAACCGATCTTGGAGGGAATGGTCAGATTGGAATTCAAAATGGCCTATAAATTACATGTGGCTACCCAAAAAAAAAAAAATCTTGGCATTTTGAGCATTGTGTTGTTGAGCTCTCATGCACGCATGAATCATGAATACTTTGAAGCTTTGATAGCGAGTTTGACGTTTGAGAAACTACCAAAGGAGACATAAGGGCTATTGAATAGCATCATGTTGACACTGGTAGAAACTATAGATATTGGGGAAGCAAAGACAGCCGAAGGGGTTGTTCTAGAGGTCGCTATGGCAGTAGAGGGAGCTACTCTGGATGTTGCAGAGGTGCCAGTTGGAGTTCCCAAGTCGCCACGGTCGTATAAATCAAGGCCTACCCAAACGAAGGAGGGTGCAAAGAGAAAGAAAGGCAAGCAGGTCGTGACATCGCTGCTGGTGTGCGTATCACTTAGAAGGAACCCACGGAAAGATAAGCCCACCACACAGGAAAAGGGCAAGACAATTAACCTAAAACCGGAAGAGGAAGAAATTGAGGATATCCCGATGGACGATGAGGATGTTAGGATGGAAAAAGAGGATTTTGAATTTGAGGGGTATGAACCCTTTACTAAATTGCCTAAGTATGTCCCTTCGCATAGGGACAAGACCAAGGCGCCCAAAGATATTGACGAGAGCAACGCCACCCTACGCACACCCCTTCTACCAGACCAAATTTTTTGTGAAGGATCGCGCTTCGGGCGGATCCCACTGTTGAAATTGAAGGATTAGGACTTAGCTGACACTGATCGATTCCCTCATTTGGTGACATAACAGCTCATGCACCGCATTTTCCATAAGAGCACCGTAATGACTGCATTAGGACCGTGGAAGTGGCTTAAAGGTGTGGATAAGGTAGGCGTTCTCAACTTGATATGTGTGTCACATTACGACCGCACACCCATTAAAATGGTGGTAATCAAGCAGTTGTTGTGCTTGGTACACAATGGGTGTCTGTGGCTAGAGGAGCCGATACCCATCATTGATATGTTCATCAATAGGATCACGTGGCTATCGTATATAGAGGAAAATCCAGCCATGGCGTTTGACAGAGAAGGAGGCAAGCATGCCCTTGTAGAGGCCATGAAGGAAAAGTTCAAGCTCACAAAGAATCTACGACGTTATGCCATTACGAGTATCTCTGACCCCACGGTCAAAGTGGTAACAAAAATCTTGGTGGGGAAGTTTATGTGGAAGTGTCGCACAAATGAAGTGTCAGCACCGGTCATAGCATTGACGGCCCAATGCGTAGAGGGCATTCAATTTAATTAGGCGTGCTACCTCTACATTGAGTTACTCGCTAACTGTCGTCAGGCACAAGATCTCAGCAAGACCTTGCCCTATGCTTGGCTCTTTCTGTCCATAGTGTTAGTAGCATGGGAGCTACCCAAAGATAGTTAGTTTCCTTCATTCGCATCGGACCTACCAGAGGTAGCGAGGTACGCTTCCCTATGGGTGACTAAGAACCCTCAGCAGATAAAGGATAGCAATATCTTTTGGATATTGCTGGAGATGAATGTGCATATGGCCATCAACCGTAAGCTACGGTTGTTGCCTAGCATCTTTCACAGATTGCAGGAGTATGTGGAATTCAAGGTTGACTTCCACCATGTATCAATCGAGGGATGAAAGGACCCTGAATAGAAGTGGCACGACCTACCATATTTAGCCATGGATGACACGATCGATGCAGTCCTTGATCATTGCTCGGAATAATGGTGCACTGCCTTGGACATGGTTACGGGAACGATCAAGTCCGTCGCGCAGCACAAAAATGAAGAGGCGGAGTTCAACATGGAGCAGCTGGCCATAAAGAGAAGGAAGGAGGCTGATGAAAAGGCCTAGCAGAGTAAACTAAAGCGTAGTAGACAAATGGGCAGATAGGAGGAGAAGAGCACGGCTTTGACAGAGGTTAGAAGTCACCTTCACTAGAAACAGAGGAAGAAGGGGATGAACAGACAGAGCAAGGTGGAGAAAACCTAGAGATGTCGTTGCTCTGTATCAAGCACCTCAGAGGACTAGAAAAAGTAGGGCCACTAAAGAAAGTCCAAGGCTAGCAAGATGTCTCTGGATCCAATCACCCTGACAGAGGGAGATCTGAATGATATCGTAGATATGGTGCAGGATGCCACCATAGAACTATTGTAGCAGTTTGAGCAGTAGGAGCAGCAGGTGTTGGGGGCCATTCAAATGAGTCTGTGTGAGCTACAGATCTAGGCATCACAAATTTAGACTGGCATGACATCCACCAGTTTGGACATTGGCACTTCAGAAGCCACCGAGATGTTGTGCGCGAGGGACCCCTGCACCATAGTGCCATCAGATGGAGAATTGATGACTGAACTTGGGACTGAACTTGGCAATGCTTCCTAGCAAGGTGCTTCACCTATTGTAGGAAGGTGTGATTGCGGAACTTAGGGCCCGTGAACAGTGCGCTCTACAGGTGATCAGTGAGAAAAATATCAACAATGTTTAGATGGACGTATAATGCGACTCTGCCATCACCACTGTGAATGACCTGAGCAATTAGAACAAGTGCATAATCAAGGTTATGTAGGACACATGACGAATGGTCCTAGAGCTGGCCATTCCTAAGGATGAGCTAGTAGATGTGCGGGTTTAAAAATTCGCTACGAGAGTGCATGATGCATGCACAAAGTTGGCAAAGGTTCAGCTCGAGCTGAATCTCTAAATTGCAAAGTTGTAGTTAAATGCCTAGCCTTTGATTCTACCAGAAGTCAAGGAGCAACATGTGATTGTTGTAATAGAGGCGATAGCAACAGTCGAGAGTGCAGTGACAAACTGCACAAAGCTTTTCAAATAGTCATTCGAGGTACTCACCAGCCTACAAGAAGACCCTAATGTGAAGAGACTGGAAATAGAAGCACGAGAGCTATAACAGTGCTACAATGAGGTTAAAGGCACAACGTGCATTGTGGCCATCAAGCAGAGACTCGCAAAGCTACAGGAGGCCAAGGCATTGAAAGAATAGGTAGATGCAGCTTAGCACAAGGAGGCAATGTTGAAGGCATGCTTGAAGCCTTGGTTGGATGAGGCCTACTTGATCATCTCCTCTATTGAATGTAAGCTAGCTAGTCTGTAGGAGACTTAGCAGAAGCTTCAAGCTAACAATGCAGGGCCAGCGACAGAGCAGTTGGTCAAGGAGATGAAGCAGGCAGTCGCGCAGTGCACCGCCAAGGTAGCAGTTGTCCAGGTCAAGCTGGGAGGTCTTCACGAAAAGATCTTTGTGCCAGCAAAGTGACTTGAGGGCAAGTCTCCATGTTTGTGTTGGGGGCCTGTTGGGAATGGGTTCCCCCAAGAATCAGTTTTGGGGCTAAAAGCTTGTGTTTTTGGGCAGAAGGCCCAAATTTTGTAATAAATATGTAAAGTCTCCGCATTTTGTGGTTGTGG
The DNA here is from genome assembly GCA_000404065.3 of Pinus taeda. Taxonomy (NCBI): domain Eukaryota; kingdom Viridiplantae; phylum Streptophyta; class Pinopsida; order Pinales; family Pinaceae; genus Pinus; species Pinus taeda. The sequence goes on along the minus strand of APFE030552020.1, from coordinate 175,442 downwards.
AGGGTGAAGATGTCAAAGAGTCATGAAGGGTTGTCTGCCCTTATTTTGTAAAGAGTCATGTCGGTTGTAAAGATCTACCCATGGTCCGCAGGCCATGGGATTGTATAAAAAGGAGCTAAGTAAGTAAGCTCTAAGAGGAAAGTGGCTTGGAGAGTAAGAGAGTAAGAGTCATTGATGAGTCTATAGGGAGATAAGAGAGAGAGTCTTAGCGTAGATAGAGGCTCTGCAACTGAGTGTGTAGCGATCTAAGGTAGAAGTTCATAGCTAAGTGTGCAGACCCCTGCAGCTATGTGCGCAGGGCAGATAGAGTCTGTACTAGGAACTTGAAATATCAATAAAGAAAAGTGTTATGGAATTGTTGTGTATTTTGTCTCTATTTATTGCAATAAATTATATTATGTTAAGTTCTGGGTTTACATTATAATGCTATCTTGATGTGCAAATGTATCTGATTGTATCTTTTAATTGAACACAAGTAAGAATATAGGTTTACGCGAAGATAGCCTTAAGGCAAGAAAGAGTAGGTAAACGCTTAAGAAAATTCAGGAACTTATACAGTAATGTAGTTACAGAGGCACGTAAGTGCATGAATCACTAGTTAGGGTTATGCAAAGGTCATTCGTATACCTTCACAAAGTACTGAAGGACAAAAGAGAAGGTACTTCGATAAGCCCTAAGGTCTTATTGATCTGCGCGAAGGCAGGATTAGGGAACAAAGATCGACATCATGACCATCTCAGGGTGCGAAAACTTGGTTCCTGCATCCCCCCATACTGCTTCGGGTGAGACTTCGGTCCGTGCTCCGCAAGCTAATTCCAAAAGGGCCAATAGTGTAGGGATTTTCTTGAATGACTAACATTGAACGTGGGTTAGGGCCCATCAAGCCAACAAGAAGCTACCAAAGTGGGAGTGTTTTTGGTCCGACTTGGTGCAAGAATAGACAAGGAAAAACACCAAAGATGGATCCTCATCTAAGAATGATGATAAAGAGAATTTTTCCTTGGATGGAAAGGAAAAGAAAGAGAAAGGGAAAACATCCCATTCCAAATCATATTCTAGTCAGGGAGGCAAGAAGAAGTACTTGTCGAAGATTAAATGTTTTCACTGGCATGAACTGGGACACTATGCCATGAGTGTCTGCACAAGAAGGTCAGTAATTGTTATGTAGTGTTATTCTCGAAGGCATATGAAAAGAAACCACTTTAGGCTTTCCATGACAAATAGCCCTAATAGTAAAAATGGTTATTCATGAACCACTTTATTCATGAAGATTGTATGATTTTTTCACCTTGTCTCGAGGATGAACCACATTGGTTGGTTCTAAACATCGACCAAATCCTAATGATGTGATAAATTCGAAAGAAATTTATCTATAGTAAAATGGTTGTTAAATAGTTTGGATCTGTAGCAAATGATAGAAACAAAACCTGCCAAAGCCTTGATCTATGCAACATAAATAGTTAAACATTGAGATGGAATAAGAAAATAAGCACAATTAACTCCAATAATCTAATGGAAACCAGATATATAAAGAATTTATTTTATTAGATGATGCCTGTGAAGGGAACAAATAATGTCACCAGTCCCCCTCTATGGGATGGGTTCTTGGCTATCCTCAATGTCTTCATAATTTGTAGAGTCCCTCTCCTCTATATTGTGTAAAACCTAACAAACAAAATGTTTGAGCTCAATGAGAACTCAAACGGAAAAGAAAATGGTGAGCGATAGTGATAATAATCAAAGCTACAACAGTGAGTGCAACAATGAAAATGATAAAAAGTGAAGAATTAATGTAAAACCCTCTAATTTATAGAAAAATATTAGGTTATCCTCGAATAATGGAAAATAATAAAATATTATTAACCAAACTCTAGAATTGACCATTTGGAATATTTTATTATATTTGGTTGGAGGGAAAAAGTATTTAAATTGGTTAAATACTTTTATTTATAAATAATAAATAATAAATAAATAATTTATTTATCATCTCAAGGAATATGGTTAAGGAATAATCAACAAATAATTATTTATTTAACTATTCCTAGCGGATTTAGTCAAACTTGACAAGGAATAATAACTAATTAGTGATCAATTAATTATTACTAGAGAAAAATAAGATAATTAATGATTTATCTATTTATTTCTCATAACTAGGTAAAATATGACAAGGAATATTAGTTAAACAATGGTTTAATTAATTATTCCTAGAAGATAATTAAATAAATAGTGATTTATTTAATTATTCTTCATGGGTATAACCAAAAATGACTTAACAAATGTGGTTTATTAAGTAATTGCTTACAGTGAAAGCAATTTTACTATGGTAAAATTGGCCCTAGATGGTGCACTTCAATCCATCTAGTGAATTATGGTTAGATGATCAAATTTTGGTGATAGCAAATTTCCCCCCAACGTATGAGTGTTAGGAGAAAAATGTATGACCGAAGTACGTTGTAAGGACACAATCACTAGACACCGAAGGGGAGTCAGAGAGAGAGAGAGAGAGAGACCAATGGAGTTGAATCGAAAGAGGATAGTGACAGAGGGGGAGAGACCAACTAATTGATGTAATTCTCCTTTTATTTTATGGCACCTGATCTCAGGGAGGCAGGGGAGGCATACCTATACCCGCCGAGATAATTGAGTACAAAAATAATGATGCACCAAGAAAAATGAAACTGAGCAATAAAGTACATGTTGAATGGTACATGACATGTTGGCATCAATGAGCCAGAAAATAATACAATGTTTCCCATATACATAATGCACCTCGAAAAAAACATGAGCTAGGAATAAATAAAATAACATCTGAGTACATGAGATATAATGACCCTTCCCTCAAAAAATGGGTGGGAGGGAGGTTATAACAACCAAAGAAGCTCTAGTGAACAAGAAAATGGCTTTACAAAACTAAATGGATCATCTGAATGAGATATGCATTCTATGAGCGCTACACGTGGCAAGAACCAAACCCATCAAATCTACGGAACTACATCTGAGGTTGTAGCATAATAGGAAGTCATCGAGCATGTGGGGGGGCTACTTGAAGGGCCACCCAACTCATGAGGTCTTAAACATCTCACACACACTCGGGAATCAGTGGTACGATCTGCTGCATCACTGGACCATCAAGTGTATGAATCACAATCATGACACGACCAAGGCAAAGGGAAATGATGAGTCCATTTTCTTGATCTAAGTCACCAAACAAGAATGGAAACAAGAGCCAAGATACACTGACCTCTAGGTCATTCTTCTAAAATAGATGTGCTAATGTAGATAGAATACGGCCCACCATAGGTGAGGCAGTGAGGATCCTCAACTAAGGTATGAGGGAAAATAGTAATGTGATTAATGGGCTGACACCAAGGAAAATGGGGAAGATGGGACTGAGGGATAAACAGATGAATTCCCTTGTCAGAGCATAAAGTGCATGGTTGACCTGGAAGTGACTGACTCGACTCCGGAGGGGATGGGGGATAGTATGACTGAAGGCCAAAACGGGCAACACGATATGAATGGTATGAAAATATGGATGGAATACTGTAACATGATACAATGGGACACGAAACAGACTCCATGGATGCAAAGGTGACTCATCATGGATGCTCTGAACAAGGGTGACTCGATGATGCTACCACACAGAATAGGCCTAGTGGGGGCCATGAAGAATCGCATTGTCGGCATAACCGATATATAGTGTTGATGATGGATCCATCTGAAAGGTGAAAAATATAAAAGATGAGATGATGCAACCTATCTAAATGCATGATAGAAATAAATACACGCAAATCAATGGATATTCTGTGGGTAATATTTCTTGAGGTAGACTGCATTGCGAGGATTAGGAAGAAGTTGGCCTTTGAAATACTCTAGAATATATACCCCCTTAACGAAGTCCTTATGAATGATGTAAGGTCCTATCCATAATGATGAGTGAGACAACGATGAAGGATACAATCAACACTGCGATGATAAAGGTCATTGTCGATGAGAAGATAGTGAAGGGCCTGGTATTGGATATGTCGCCAATCATCATGATTAATATGGGGGGAAAGCTTTTGGGTTCAAAAATATGGAAGGAAGTATGCATGATGGTGCATATCATCCCAAGGGTAATCAGGGGTAGTCATAGTTACATGATGTCCTCATCATAATGAAATATCGGTGGACGGCATGTGGACGGGAGGAAGATTGACTACATGATTCGGTGGTAGTACCTGGTGCATCATCCTGAGAAAGAAGGTTCACATACATATCATCTGAAATGGTAAATGAAGAGCTAGTAGATGGAATATCTACAGATATTGAGACCTAGGTTTCCAACAAGGGAGATTCGACAGAAGCACACGCAAGAACATCAGAGAGGTTTTCCTGCGAGGATCTCAAGGATGATGATAGGTAAAGAATATGGATCGTGGTGTCCGTAATATCGACATCAGGGGGAGGGATCATGATGGTCGGACCAGAGTCCCCCTATTCTTGTATACTAGTGGTACCAAAATTCCCAGGTAGAGGATTAGATGTTCCATTACGAGTGGCCTCGAAGTCATGAAGAACATGGAGGCAATTGCGAAATTCGTCGAGAAGAGGGCAACCATGGGAATAGTGACCATAATGATCGCACAAGGAAAAAGGGTGATTTTTGCACAACTTTTTCATCTCTTGGTTGAATATGGTAAGGTAACTTGGACCTTATGGATATTAGACTCAAGGAATGTTTCATGAACCAAAGGTTTGAGATGAGGAAGTTCAGGACTGTTATTGGTGGCATGCCCAACAACATTACACAAAGCGCATGGAGGTGTTGAATTTGGAGCCTTGGGAGTTGGAGGTGCTTGGGAAGCCTTGTCCTTAGGTTTATTCCTCTTGGATTTACCCCCCTTTCCAAATGATTTCGCAATGGAATTGGGTTCCTCTAGAGGTTGCAGTGGAACTAGAGTAGCGACAGGGGTCATAAGGACTGGTTGAAGAGGGGTCAAAGCATGATCTGGTTTGAGTTGACCAGGTGGAGTGCTCACTGGGGGATCAATGTCCCATACTAGGATCCCAAAAGTCATATTAGGGAGATTCAATGAAGCCATGATAGAGACAAAAAATATTCCAGGAGGCGGAAACGAGAAAGGTATCTGTCCTGCAAGCTAATGTCCCAGCGGAATAGTTCCTAGATGGTTAAGACCTAGAGGAAGAGTTCCTAGTGGGAACAAAGGGGAGGCACCCACAAAAGGAGGAGGTCTTGGAGGGGTGGATCTAGATGGTTAGCTGAGATGGTAACACCAGGGTGCTAAGGAGTTGGTTGTTCACCATAGGTACCAAACTGCTTTTGAGCAGCATGTGACACTTTTGAAGGAGAGGACTAGGGTAAGCACCCAACAAAGTGGAATCTTTATAGACTCTATGTGACACATCGGTGAGAGGGGTGGAAAATTTCTTGTCAGAAATCCATGAGATAATAGACTGAGGGGAGGTTAAGAATGATGGCTTGTAATATGTTAACTGATTGATAGTGACAATCTTCCCTTCATGGGGGAAATCACATCTTGTGGAAAATCAAAAACGCGATGGATGACATGGCGTATGAGTAACTACGACCCAAGAGAATGTTGTAATCTAGAGGGGCATCAATAACCTCAATGTATACATTGACAGTATTTCCCAAAAGAGTCACTGGCAAATTGCGATACATGTCAAGAGGCTACGAGATGTGACCGTCCCAAGCACAAAAAGTGATGGTGGATGGGGACTGTTCAGGTGACTTGATTTACATCCAAATGGCAATGGAAATAACGCAGGTGGATGCACCTTTGTCAATAACGCATCGGGAGATGATGACATTACGAACTCAGACTGGTATTTTGAAAGCAATGGATGGAGGTAATGGAGGATGTTCTCATGCATCAACAAGAAATACAAGCATACGATCATCTAAATGATCTACTACACCCAAACCAGTTAGTAGAGATTTCTTTTGAGATGGGAACAACGAGAAGACCTCTAGTGTCGGCATGGCGGCAGGAGATTGCACCAAGTCATCTACTATATTGTACGTATGGGTAACTCAATTAGAAGTCGCGTTACACTGTAATGGTCCCTTGGGAATCTTGGGAATTGACTCAATTTTAGGCTAAGGAATCTGTAATAGACCATTTGGTGTCATAAGAGGCTCAATAGATGCTTTGGATTCAGTCTCAGTTTTCGACGAAGATGATGGCTTGTCATATCGACGTGACTTAGTTTACAAGTTGATATCGTAGGTACTGACCTCGCCGGAATTCATCATGAGGATCTAGTAGTCACCAGGACTAGAAGGTTTTGGAGGGTGGGCTTCTTGACCTTATTGAGTGTTGGATTGATGGGCCCTGACCCAGGTTCATCGTTAATTCAGCCAAGCAAATCCCTACACTATCGGCCCTTTCAGCATCAATCTGCAGAGCGCAGACTGAAGTCTTACCTGAAGCAGTATGCGGGGGTGCTAGAACCGAGATTCCGCACCCATAGATGGTAGTGATGCCGTTTTATGCCATAAACCTTCCTTCATGCAGATCGATAATCATTTTAGGGCTTATGAATATACTTCTCTTATTCAGCCATTAGACCTTCGTGAAGGTCTACGACCACCCTTCGCGTACCCTAAATAGGTAAATCAACCATTTATGTGCTTCTATAATTACTCATAATCCTATTGTTGCCCAGATCGGCTTAAGTATTTGATAGCTTCAACAAGCATTAATATGTTCTTCATGTAACATATATTATTACGTGTATTCAGATAACAATGTAAAATATACAGATTCGCACATCGATATAGCATTAAATCATAAACTGAGTATTCATCATAACATAAGCACATGCATTCATAACAGAAGTAAATAGATCAAACACATGTAATTCTAGAATAAACCTCTTTATTAATATTTTAGATCTTCTTACAGACTCTAACAACCCTATGTACATAGCTGCAGGGGTCTTCGCACTCAACTCCGGAATTCTACCCTAGGCTGCGTCACACACAGCTACATAGCCTCTCTTCTACTCTAAGAATCTTCTCTCTTATCTGTTACTGACACATTACATTAGCATCATTCACTATCAAAAACTTAGAACTGCCTTAGACACTTCTAAACTCTTCTTTTTATACAATCCCATGGTCCGTGGACCATTGGTAGATCTTCTAAAGCCGACATAACTTACATAACGAAAGGGTGGAAAACCTTTATGACACTTTACATCTTTGCAAGGTGTGAAGGAATTCACTTGGGAGCACAACCAAGTTCAACACAATATGCTTTAGAGCACTAACAGTAGCCCTGTTAACTTACGCTTCCATGGTCAGAGCACCATCAGGTAACGTGACAGCTTGGGGATCCAAAGAGCGAATCATCTCCACTACTTTAGTGGTTCTTGGCACCAAACTAGTTGACACTGCACTACTCTGCCCTATATCAATCTGTAGTTGAGTAGTTTGGATCTGCAGCTCACGCAGACCCATCTATATGGCGACCAAGGCTTGCTTACGTTGTTGTTCAAATTTCTACAGTAGGTCCACTGTCGCATCCCTGACCCTATCCCCGATGTCATCCAAGTCACCTTCTGTCAAGGTGATTAGGTTGAGCAATAAATTAGTGGCCTTGGACTTCTTCGTGGCCCTTCTTTCTCCTGCTCCCTATTCCTCTTCACCGGGAAGGGAGTACTCTCTTGATCTCCACCACCCTATTCAGATTGTTTCTCTTCTTCCTCTGTTTGTGGCGAAGGAGACTTCTGACTTCTGCTAGTGTCACGCTCTTCCTCCCCTTCTTTCTCTTCTGTGGGCTCCTTAGTGGCATGCTCTACTTATATTCCGGCTTCTTCCTCGGCCTCCTTTTCTTGTTTTTCAGCCAGCTGCTACATTTTCAACTGGGTCTCTTCCTTCTTCTACTTCCCTACAGACTTACTAGACCCAACAAAAAAATCTGACGTCGTGCGCCACTCTGCTATCCCATGATCGAGGACCATTGCGATTGCATCATCTATCGTGAGGTATGGGAGATCATACCACTTCTGTTCTGGGTTCTTTCGCACCCGAATAGAGATACATTAGAAGTCCGCTTTGAACTCCACGTATGCTAACAACTGCTCAAAAATAGTTGGTGACATCCATGGCTTGTGGTTGATGGCAGCGCGGATGCTTGCCTCCACTAGCACCCAAAATATTTTACTCTCCTTGACCCGATCGGTGTCCTTTGTGGCCCATAGCGAAGCAAACTTCGTTGCTTCTGGTAAATCTGACACAATGGGAGGAAATTGGCTGTCCTCCGACAACTCCCACACGGCCAGCACAATTGATAATAATAGCTACGAGTAATGGAAATTCTTACTTTGGTCTTGTGCCTCCCTACAGTTCGTGAGGAACTCGCTGCACAGGTAGCACACCTAGTTGAATTGTATGCCCTCCACGCACTGGGCCATTTGTGAAACAACTGGTGTCGGCACCTCATCTATACAACACTTCTTAATTACGTTCCCAACCAATATTTGGGTGGCTACTTTGACCACGGGGTTAGTTATGCTTGAAATTTAATATCCACGCGACTTCTTAACAAGCTTAAACTTGTCCTTCATCCTTTTGGCAAGGTCACGCTAGCCCGTCTTTCCGCCAAATGCCTTGGCTGGATTCAACCCTGAATGCGGTAGTAGGGTAATTCTATGGATCAGCATGTACGTGATCAGTATCAGTTCTTCCAACCACATGCACCCGTCATGCACCAAGCACAGAAATTGTTTGGTCACAATCAAATTTATGGGAGCGCGGTTGTAATGTGGCACCCATAGCAGGTTTAACAGTCCTGCCTTCTCCACCCATCAAATCCATTTCATTGGATCTAGCACAGTGACACCAAAATCTTCATAGAATACGCGCTTCATGAACGTATCTGTCGCCAAGTGGGGAAACCTCGTAGTATCTTCCCAGTCCCAATCCTCTAACTTCAGATGTGGGATGTGCGGAAAGCATGAACCTTCAAATGTGATCTTGTCTGGTAGAAGAGGTGTAATAAGCATAAAGTTTCCCTCATCTAGGTCCTTTGGGACCTTTTCCTTGCCCCGACATAGAGGGATGTATTCTGGTAGTTTTGAGATAGGTTCTACTCACTCAATATCAATATCTTCCTCGCCCACATATGCACCCTCGTCAGCCTCTAGGTCTACCACCTTGCCTTTCTCCTACACGGTGCGTTTTTATTTTCTCAGATGCTTTCTAGGAAACTCGCGCACTGGCAGGTTTGATTCTACTTATCTTTCTTTGTCTTAGGACTCTTTCCTTCAGCGTAGGCCTTGGCCAGGGCGACCTCAAGGATTTTGGCACATCTACAGGAAGGTTTACACTTGCAACCTCAAGGGAAGCTCCCTCAGAGGCCATAGATCCTACAGCACTTGCAGTTTCTATGAGCGCTGGCATGAGGCTATTAAGGAGCTCTTGGGTCTCCTTAGGAAACTTTTCAAAAACAGAACTAGCCACCAAAGCCTCAAAACTTGCAGGGTTCATGTGCAACTAATAGATCGACATCTCAACTCTCAGAATGCAAAGTGTTTTTCATTGGGCATCCATTTATAATTTATAGGAAAATTTGAATTCAAGTTCGACCGTTCCCCCAAAAATATTCTCATAAATTCTATATTGGTGGCATATTTTCAAAGATCTTGCATTTAAATTCAGCCTTAAATGTTCCCCCCCCCACTTCTCTTAGTCATTTCCTCACTGTCAAATCATGAACAATGACCATAATGATCACTTTCTGGCTTCCCTGCGTGGTCTCTCCTCCTATAATGCAGTTCCCTTCACGCTTTTGTTGAAGTTGTGACATTCTTCCTTTCTGTGCAGTCGTGCATCTCTACAACCCGTGTAATGTAGTTTATATTCTCGCGTCTCCTTTCAGCTACCTAGATCGCTAAGACTATGCTTCCACCATCTAGTCATCTAGCCAGATCCCTAGTGTATGGCTTCAATTGGCTTCCATTTACCTTCCCTAGAAATGGATCTCCATTCAATTTCACCAATAGAACTGCTCCACCATCAGTAATATCCTTAACGACATATGGCCCTAGCCAATGCATCCGAAATTTTCTTGGAAATTTATCAAACTTGTTGTCATATAATAAAACTAAATCATTTACCTTTAAGGTGTGCAGTTTGATGTGCTGATCATGTCATGCCTTTTCGCACTCCTTTTGAACTTGTTGATGGAACCCAACCAAAAATCTATCTTCTTCAAGTTTTGTCAACTACGTAAGCCACTCTTCTAGGGATCTGGTCTGCCATTCCTATGAATACCGCTATGCATAGACTAGGTACAATGTACTCTATCGGCATCATCTTCTACGCCATATACCAAGCTGAAAGGCGTCTATTCAATTAGCTTCTTGCAAGTATTTATGTAAGCCCATATCACCGTGGGTACGGGAACGTCCCAATCATTCCTTTGTGTATTGCAAACCTTCGTCAGCCAGTTCTCCAATATCTTATTAAACACTTCAACCATCCCATTAGCATGCAGGTGATATGGCATACTCTTCTAATGATAAACTTGGAATTCCTTTGTCAATGCGTTGATTGTTTCATTAAGGAAATGCATACCATGGTCGCTGATCAAAATATTTGGGCAACCAAACCTAGTCAACACATACTCAAAGAGGAACTTCACTATTGTTGTCCTTGTATAGTCCTTCACAGGCTGCGCCTATGCCCATCTAGTTAAATAATCATTCAGAGTGATGATGTACCATGCACTCATCTTCTTTCCTGGAGGCTGAATCGGCCCTACAAATTTAATCACCCACTTCTCAAAAGGTTGTAATGACATCTGTGGATTTAGAGGCAGTTCATCCTTCCGCAATGGCTCGTTGGTTCTCTAACATGCATCACATGCCCTACAATAAGCTTTTGAATCCTTATATACTGTCAGCCACCATAACCCAATGTGTAAGATATTCTATGCTATTTCTTTACCTGAGTGATGTCCTCTCGCAGCTCATCCATGAGCTTCTGCGAGGATGTTGTTTTGTTCAAACTCAAGCACAACATCATAGGATTTCATCCGATCCCATTTTATATAAATGTCCTGCAATGATAGGAAAGTCTGACGTGTGCACCACCAATTCCTTCTTTTTTTGGCTAGTATACCCTTATGGAATCGTTCCCATTGTCAAGAAGTGTATAATATCTTCAAAGTGATTATCTGCAATGCTTATCACAAAAAATTGTGCGTCAGGTAGTCCTTCCTCCAAATTAGTAGGCTCCTCTCCTGTTTCAATGCGCGACAGGTGATGTAGCCCCACATTCAATCATCCTGGCTTCACAATGACTTCAAAATCATATTCCTGAAACAACAACAACCATCTGCATATCTTTCCCCCCAACACCAGCTTGTTGACTAGGTATTTTAACATAGAATGGTCTGTATACATCTTAAAGTGTCCACCTAGCAAGTAGTGTCTGAACTTCTGTAGCGTGTATACCATAGCTAACCCTTCGCGCGCTATCGTTGAATAGTTCTTCTCAGCTTTATACATCTTCCTACTTGTGAACGCTATGGGATGATCTAATTCTCCCTCACTAGCCTGTGTCAATACTCCTCCCAGCGTAATACATGATGCATCCACATGCACATGACATTTCTTCTTGCAATCTGGGAATACTAGGATAGGTGTGGTGACCATTTTTTCTTTCAACACATCCACGCTCCACTGACATTCTTCATTTCAACAGAATATAGCATCCTTCTCGAGCAGCTTCTGCATTGGCGCAGTAATCTGGGAAAAAATATTGATAAACTTCTTATTGTATCATGTATGCCCCAACGTTACGCGCAACTGTTTCAAACTTCATGGTGCCTCCAAGTTGATTATGACCACGATCTTAGCAAGGTCTACCATTAATCCTTGTTTGCATACCACATGACCCAGCAAGATCCCAAAAGGGACACAGAACAAACGTTTCTTCATATTGAGTGCAATCTGATACCTTAGGCATGTATCCAGCATCAAGCATAGACTAGCTACATGGTGCTTTACCAACCCAAACACCATCCAATCATTGAAGTATACTTCCAAAAAAATTGTGAATGAAGGCCTTGAAAGCCGCAATGACTACGCATGAAAATATCATGGCGCATTCTTCAACCCAAACATTAGGGGATTTTTGAGGTCTAAAATGGGCCTCCTAAGGAAATTGTAAAATAATAGTGGAAATAATAAAATAAGATTAGATTACATCATCAAATTTTAGAGGGAAAAAAGACAAAATTAAATTTTGAACTCGTATTTTCAACTTATCTCCATATGGGTTTACTCACATTTCAAGTGGAAACACTCGTTGGATGTAGAATTTTATTCCTCATCCAAGGAGCACCCGTCTTGCATAGTTTTGATGGACCATGCTACATAAAAAATGAGAAATACATGAAAAATGTGATTGCAATCACGCTTTTTCATGTATTTCTCATTTTTCGTGTAGTAGGGTCCATCGAAAGCATACAACATGGGTACTCCTTCGATGCGGAATTAAATTTTTCATCCAAAAAGTACTCCCACTCAAAATTTGAGTAGAAACTTAGGGAGATAAGTTAAAACTACGAGTTGAAAAAGTAGTTTTAATATTTTATTATTTTTTAATCTTTGTAATTTTTTACTCCAAAAATGGTGAATCATCCCCCATGGTTGACATCATCATTTTGAATCCTATTGGTTCTTATAAAGTTTATTTTGGTTGTACATTTTTCTTAGGAGGCCCATTTTAGACCTCAAAAATTCCATAATGAGGCATCACAGTATACTTAAAGCATCCCCATTTGGTTGTGAAGGTAATCTTACTTCTATCTTCAGGTGCGGTCTTGATCTGATGGTACCCAGAGAACCCATCAGTGAATGAATATGCTTCCTAACCGCCAACATTATCTAGCACTTCATCGGTGAACGGAGTTGGAAAGGGGTCATGTACACAAGTGTAATTCAACATCCTGAGATCTACACAGATCCTTATTTCATCATTTTGCTTCTTTTCCTGAACTACCATAGGGCTCACCCAATCAGATTCTTCCACTGGTTCAATAATGCTTGCTGCAAGAATTTTATCTAACTCTAAGCGGACCTTTTCTTTATATTTTGGGTTAAGGCGATAATGCCTTTTCTTGACCGGCTTCGCATCCGATTTCAAAGTAATCTTCATAACACCCAAGTCCCCTATTATCCCCTTCAAATTTGAAAACTTCACAGGGAACAAGTCTTGATATTCGCGGAGCAACTTATCAACCTTATCCATTTTGGCATCATCCCAGTAGTCCCTAATCTTTGCAAATTTTGGCTCCACTTCCGTGCCATTGTTTACCTGTCTAGTCTTCAGCAACGCAGTGATATTTGGATTCTCAATTGGTGGTCCCTCAACTTCGCAGTGACCTTCTATCTCTGGGATATTAATGTTTCTCAGATCCTCATATTCTTCTTCAACAATCACATTGTAGCATTACAGTGCATGGTTTACCTAGGTGGTCTAATTTGGTTGAATTAAATATAAAGGATCCTGTGGTATTCTGAAGATCACAGCCTTGAACTCCTGTAATGCCTCATCAATACCTTCAAATCCATCCTCAAAACTGAATGTCATCAATAATCCCTGTTGTAAAACATCTCATTCTTCAATGCCATGGCGGAGCTCTGTTTCCAAGTAACAATTCATCAGTATTACATCCAAAGTATGACAAAACAAGTGCACCCACTCAGGTTGTGGCTTCGCTTCATAAACTTCAGTCCATTTTGCTAGATGACTGCACAGATCATCTCTTCCATCCTATTTCTTTATTAAACAAACTTTCGAGTGACCAAACTGTATCCTCATCATTTTTCTGTATTCACACCGTTCCTCGAAACTATATTTGTGGGTACCCCACCATCTTGTGTGCGTAGCATGCAGTGCCAAATCCAAGGCTTGGAAGCGATGCTTCTCTGGAACTTCCCTTTCAAATGCATCCAAAAATCTATCAACATCAGTCAAACAATCATAATAATATAGACTTCTTACCTTCGATGATACATAGCGTAGCGATTTAGTCATCATATTATAGTGCAGCATAGACACTTGTGTAGTCAATTCTGCTAGTGTTCCAGCTCCTCATCTGAATTGGATGTGCAGGAACTTTCGCGGTCCCATGAAATATCTCCATTAGCTGTTGGATTCACGAAATCTTGATCTCACGCCATTATCTTATATATCTAGTCCAAATCATCGTCTCTTTCATAATCGTAGACTGGTTTAGTATAACGTGGTCCTACTGCAAGGTCCAGGGGTACTACCACGTGGAGGGATTTCTTCTCAAATTTCATCTTCCGCTTCTTCAAATTGATCACCCCATTCATGTCAGTGGCCTAATCGATCCTAAGGAGTGCATGGTAAGGATTGTTGTCATCCACAATCTCTATTACTTCAAAATCATCCAACATGCTTGCGCCTTCAATGTCTATTGTCACTCCTTGCAGTCTTCCCATGGGGATGATTTTGTGCTGATTTGCCATCCTTAACTGAATCAAAGACCACTGCAGCACAGGTCTCCCCATTCTCTCACACATCTGTTTAGGCAAAACATTCACATCTAACCTTAGATCTAGAATAACTTGATCCATCTCATACTCTCCTATTTGCGTAGTGAGCCTCATCTCACGTCCCATTCTTGCCTTATGCTTACCAATCTTCCTGACTATGCATGGCCCATCAAGAGTGTTTTCTTTCCCAACACACTTATTGATTAGCTCATGTAATCCTCTCACAGCCTTGCTATTGTGTAGTAGCTTCATACAGGTCTCCAAGAAAGTAGTAAGCAGAGAAGAGTCCATCTCTTCAGCTGGCTTATCCTGCATCCTTGAGGTAGAGGCATTAGCGAAGCTTTTCTTTGCTTCCATAAATGTTTCCCTTGCACACTCCAGATCAAACCCGACCTATTTTTCTAGAGCTTTGCAGACCCATTCACTTTCTTCAGGCTACTTTCCCTTGTCTTCACCAGTCGTCATTCCACTTTGTAGCAAAATATTCACATTAGGATCCTCTTCGTGATGCTCGGCCTTCACCATTTGTAGTTTCTAAGTCGGTTGCTTAGGCTGAGTCCCCTTTTCATGCATCTTAGCTATCAAGACAGGGAATTCTTTGATCACATGGTCAAACTGCATATAGTTTTTGCACAATTGTCACATCGGGTTTGTACATTCCCGTGCCTAGTGTCCTAGCACTCTGCAATTGTAGAAAATAACTTGCCCCTAACCTCTACCAGGTCCTCCACCACCTCGGCCTCGTCTGTGCCCATGATATCATCCTCGTGCTTCCCCCACACCCTGATCCGGAGGCCACGTTTCTACCTACATTCGATATGTCGATCTTATGTCCATCATTAGCTCATAGCTATGATAGTTACGCTCATCATGACCCATCGACTTACAGAAGTTGCAGAAGAGTTGTTGCGATGTATGTACAAATTTCTACAACAAGTGACAATTTTCTATTGCGTGTTTTCAGGCTACCTAACAGATATCACACCACAATGCAGTCCCTGTACTTGGAACTGCTTCAGTTTCCAGCCTCAGAGGCATCGACCCTCCTTTTGTAACGTAATTCGTGAAGACTGGATAGTGATCTTTGTCATGTTCCTGAATTTTTCATTTTAGGCACCAAACTTCTTCGCGCTCCTCTGACCAAACTTCTCTATCATTCTTCAAACTTTGAAATTCTAGGCAAAGGTTCTACAACTGTACGTGTTATAGCTCCAAATCTCACTCTTGATGTTTGTGATGCTGCACTCATGGCCTAGGGTAACCCATCCTTCCAGACCTGGTCCAAAGCTTTTAAAAAACAGTGTTTTATCCCTTATATGCGACATTGCCTTGAGTTAAACATGTGTATATGTGGGTAGGTATATACCCAACCCGTGTATATGTATTAAAACACTTAAAAAATTATAAAACTCCTTAATTTCAGGCAGAGATCGTGGGTTTTACCTGCTGATCACCTGTTAGTGCCCGTGGCCCAACTGTTCCCAACGAATTCCAAACTAAACAACTACCTTGGGAGAAGTATAAAAAGGCTTCAATGGGAAGGCCTAAGGGAGGAGAGAAGAGAGAGAAAGATTATTATGCTGAAATTTCCTTAACTAGGTCTGAAGATCCTTGTGCCTCCTGCACTTCCCCCATTTATAGGAAACTCTTGTTTCCTTATGTGTTGATGTCTATCCACCTTTTGAGATATCATGGAGTAAGTCATGGAAGGAGTTTACTAAAGGCTTGAGTTTGGGCGAATCCAGAGCACGGTTCCGCTTGGAGCCTCGCGAAAGGATGAATTAGGTGAAATTATTCCTTTCTGTACTTTATTTGTCTATAATAAAAGAAACACTTGTCCTTGTTCCTGATATAGATCTTCTTCATGTTTATGATATCTATGTTATGATTCATGTATGAATGTTTGTTTAATTGCATACCTAACTACCTTTCAATATGCTATGAAGATAATTTCTTGATGATGTTTAGTCCATATACTACTGTACTTTCTTGAATTAATGGTTTTGCAAGTCAAAGGAGCAAAAAGGACTCAAAGAGGGTTTGGACCCTACGTGGATCTTCTCAAATGAAGGACCCCCAGGTATGCCCCCTATCGCATAGTTTGCTTATATTAGCGTTATGGCTATATGGAATGTGTGTTTCTTTGTATAGACAACCTTCAGTCTGCTAGGGTATTAACCAAAAACCCTAGGGGAATTCATCCCTTAACAGAATTGGTGACTCCATTGGGGACAACATTGTTGTTGTTCCTAGTTTGGGTTTGTTCAAGCCATTCAAGGTTCATCTTTGTATTTGCTTACTGTCACTAAGTAGTCTGTTCCTGTAAGAACCTGCTTTGAAAGTTTGATTAGTTTCTTTAGACTGTTATCTTTGCTTTTCTTGAAATCTGTCATATACGATGTTTTTCTTATTTACAGAAGCGTATACACACATGTTTCCTTAAGTGAAACCGCGTATACGCAGGTTTCCTTAGGCACAGTCGCGTATACACGCACCTGTACATAAGTACAGTCGCGTATATCTTAAATTTTCAAGATTTTTCAAATCTTTTTGTTTCTGAAGGTTTGTATGCTAGTCTGATTCAATCCTGAACAGTTACTTTTCTATGTCAGTCTGCATTTTTATAGCAAGTATCTGATTTCAAATTCTCTCTGATTGTGAGAAGTTTTGGTCTTGTCTTTTTGTTTTTGCAAGCGTCATCGTCTTTGTTTAAGCACGCAAGATTTCTTGTTAGGAATATTGGCTACTCTGATCCTTCAGGGCGGGAAGATTATTCTCAATCTTCATGTCAAATATTTTTTTGGTGACCTTTTGGTTTGCTTGACAAAAGTACTTTTTGTGACCATCTACTTTTCTTGTTTCGTGAAAGTTGTTGGTTGACAATTTCTTGAAATTTGTCTTTTTGATCGTTTGGTCTTTGTTGCCAAGGCTTTCATTGCTACTTTTGATTGTTAAGAGCATCTTTAAACACATTGTTTTTGTTGATTTTTGATCCATTTTTTGTTGTCAACTTGTAAAAGTGTTCATTGCCTATTCTTCGATCACAAAGTTTCACTCTTGTTGAGAGCACCTTTTAAAAGTCATTTTGTTTTTCGCTTGTTGAAGAAAACTTCTTGAAAAAAACTTGGTTTCACTTTCTTGAACTTTGTTTTTTATTTAGTTTCTTTTAGTGAATGAAAGTGCATTTTTGTTTGTCTTGAAAGTTTCTTTTAGTGTAGAGACGAAAGTGAGCATTGGTGACTCATATTCCATCTAAACATTTTAAGTGGCAAATTGAATTGATAAACAAGTAACTTTCATTTCTTGATTTAGAGTAGTTTTGAGTTTTGCATCAGCATGTACTCTTTGCATTAGGATAAATTTGCACATCTTTTTAGGCATCTATAGTTTTGTTAAATTTTGTGAGTGTGAAGAGTGAGTAAAAGAAAAAGAAAAGAAAAATTTGTTGCTTTCTTTGAAGTTCCTCTGAACCCATGTAGAAATTTCTTTCATTGAAAAACGAAAACAAGTGCATCTGCATGTAGTTTGGTTTTTATTAATTTCTTTTGCATCAAAAACACCACAAGTTTCATTTCCGCAAATCCCTTGACTTAAAGAACAACCTATTTTAAAATCAAGCGCGAATTAAAATCTACTAAAACTTTTTTATTATCAAGTTAGACACACCAACAAGTCTTAGGATTTTAGGGCCTTGGATTAGGTGTGTGGAGAGAAAACTCTCCAAGGCCATTTAAATAGTCAAATGTAGGAGTCTGAATAGTGAGTGAAAATCCAATAGCGTTAGGAAGACCAGGAAAGCTCTGGATCTGGGATTTAAGCACGAGGATTCTTGAAGACAGGGAAGAGAGATACCCCCTCTCCTACTTGTTGGATTTAACCTCACGACTGTTCCGCCTGGCTTCTGATATGAGTTGGTAACCTTAGTTGCTCCTCCTAGGGATATACATAGGTGGTTGTGGGGGGAAATCCTGTGGCAAATGAGGTCGACATTGCATCACTCTCAACAGTACTACCGGAGGGCACCCTTGCGAAGCTTGGGGGCTTACACTGGTGCAGGATGTTGTTAGGAGGTCAGCGTAACTTCCTCTGTTACCTTTGCTAGTAAGAATGGGCTGTCATTATCCCAGACTATCTTTGGAAGGCCCCTTATTTCGCTTTCTTGTATTTTGGTGTCCGGTCCTCATCACTCGAAGTGGAAATACTTGAAATTTTTTTGACTGGCTGATATCTTTAGGGACTTTTAGTGTGTGCTCTATGCTCTTAGTTGGCCTAGCTTTCAATTTTTTGAGTCTTTAGCTAGATCTTAATAAAAAATTAAAAGTGGCTGACCGATCTCCTAGACGGTCTCAAAGACTTCGTGGTCTTTCACCACCAATTTTAGAGCCTTCTCCTAGAAGGCGCAGAGGTAATACTGCCGGTGGGTTTCATCCAACGGCAGCTGACGCATAGGGGATTGATCTTCCTCACAGGCACATTAGTGTTCAAGATAGGCCTGGTACTTCTGTTGAACAAGAGAGGAACACTCCAGTTCTATCTCGAGTTCTCTTTCAAGCAGAGGATAATATTGAGGTAGAAGAATTTTCAGAGTCGTTAGTGGCTCAGAATTCTCCCCTACCTTCTAGTCATCCAGAAGTATTACAATGCATTGGATCTCCGACGCATAGGCTGTCAAGTCCAGGTCATATTACACACTTACCATCGATGACTACTACTGGAAGCATGGCTTCCACCACAAGTGCTACAACGATGCAGGCTCCAACATCAGTACAGGGGGGAGGAACTATTTCCATCTCCTCTGCATCTTTATTTGGGTCTTTCGCTAGCACATCTTTAGTTGGGTCTACCTCCATTTCTTCTATGAGTGGAAATTCCCAATCCAATGCTTTTAGTACTAGATTATTCCCTTTCGGCACCCATTCATAGGGTATTCCATCAGTTTCATTTAGTGCCGCCACATCCATGATGGGTGGATCAACTTCATTTCAGGGTTTTCCTTTTGGAAGTGGTCATATACCACATTCCAACCCGAGAGTAGGATCTATGCCTTTTTCTTCTATAGGACAAAGCAACAATTCTTTCCAAGGTTGGACTAACCCTGCGGTTAGTGGCATGGGAACTAGGAATCCATTTTACGGCCAACAAGGGAATGTGTCGTACTCCATAGTTAGCTTGTTTCAAAGTATTCCTCCCTTAGCTTCTGCTTGGAATCCATATCAGGGGTTATCAACTCCTTATAATCCTTTAGGAGGAAGCTTCACCGGTTATGGAGGTTTTACGGATGGAGTTGGTCAAACTTCAAGTTTTGTTGGATCACAAGGTTTGTCCTTTGGTTCAGCTGGTTCTACTGGTTACTTCGGGCATCCTGGTGCCTTTCAAAATCCAGGCCAATCTTTTCAGAACTTTGGGAGTTCCGCCGAGTCTAGGTGGAATCCCCAAGGCCCTCCTAGGCTTCCATTTCTCGCAACTTTGAACTTGCCATACCTCACGAAATTAACAAAGGATCCAATCAAATACAACCCGGTCTGGCCTCCGGTCCCAACCAAACTCCCTTCGGACATTCCAAAATTTGAAGGAAAGGGCGGTGAAGACCTAGGCGACCACGTTACCACATTCCATTTGTGGTGCTCATCAAAATCCATTATTGATGACTCAATTAGGTTGAGACTCTTTCAATGTACCTTGACTGGTAATGCGGCCAAGTGGTATATAGAGTTTCCAGGGGGTAGCTTTACATATTTCGCTGACTTAGCTACTATTTTCTTAAATCATTTCCAGTTTCCTGTCCGTTATGATGCCGGAACTGAACTTCTGGACACTTTTCATTAGGACACGACAACTCACATTTTGACCATATTAAGGAATGGAGACGGAGAAAGAAGCTCATCAGAGTCGAAATCCCTCTGGAGTACCGTCTCGAATGGTTTTTGAAATCTTTACAACCTGAAATCTCTAAGGATGTCTCCATGTCCGGAGTCTATTTTGAGGAGCAAGCTATTTTTAGGGCCCATCAATTGGAATTGATTTACTCTCAGTCTGAGATCCCACAAAAAATCTTGCTAGATGCTCCTGGGTCTAAGGTAGATTTAGCTAAGTCGAAGCCAGGTTCGCACACGGATGGTATCGTTGGATCGGTAGACACAAGCACAGTGAACTTGTTGAACCAATTGCAACAATTATCTTTGCAAACTGCTTCTAACAACCAAGTCACATCGTCTAACCTTTCGTCTTCCCAAGCCTCTTCAATTAATGCTGTCCAATTTGATAACCCCAAAGGAAATCAAAATTCCAATGGGAAAAAGAAAGGACGAGGTAATAAAAAGAGTCAGGCTGGGAAGATTGATGCAAATAAATCTGATAATAATGCTGGTTATGGTGGAAATGAGTCTAGAAAGAAAGTCAAGTTTCCATGCAAGTTATGCAGTGGAGACCATTAAACTCATCTCTGCCCCAAAATTCAAGACGCCCAGTGCTTGTTAGGGCAGCAAGGGGCTTCTAGTTCTCAAGCTGTGTTAACAAACCCTTTTCCCCAAGGGCAGAAAATGCTTGTTGGCGTGAGTTTAAATCCTGGTACCTCTGTAGGGGGCAGCCAGGAAGAGGATAAATCATCAAATGTTTTCATGATGGGTTCTCACGATAATGTGACCACTTGGTCACGCGATTATGGTGAATTTGGAACTTCCCAGGATAAATCAGTTCCCGAAACTACCAACCCACTTCATATTGAGTGACCTTCTGTCGAGACTATACCACGGACACCGAAAGGTTCCGCTAAACGCGTGACTATCAGCCCTAATCTTAGGGCAGTCCAGAGTTACTCTATTGTCGAGGATCTGGCTCAGAGTCCATGTGTTATGTCTGCTTTAGAGCTTCTCCAGTCATGTCCTGCTCAAAGAAGTGCCTTGCTGTAGGCAATGGGGGCAGTAGATCCAAACAATTCCTTAGCTCTCACTTTTGATATGAATAATGTAAAAAAGAAACTTCCTCATCATATGGCTTTCCAGATAAAGTCTACCTAACGAAAAACTAATATTTTTCGGATAGTTATAGATGAGGGAGCTTCCACGTGTGTCATGTCTTTGTCATGCTGGAAGGCCATTGGATCACTGTCAGTTGTACCTTCACCTACCCTCTTAACAGCATTTGATGGTCATTCTCACAAGCCATACGGAATTATCCCAACCTTCCCTATATGTGTTGGAGGGAAGGTCATTGAGATCGAAGTAGAAGTCATAGATGCTGACCTAGACTATAATCTCCTCTTAGGAAGGAACTGGGTATACGAAATGGACACCATCGTTTTGACTCTGTTTCATGTCATTTGCTTTCCTCATGAAGAGAAAATCGTTAAGGTTGATCAATTGGATTACTCTTCCATTGATCCTCGAGCAACTTCTGACTCTACTATTCCATTAGTGGATAACCCCCATCCACCTACTGAGAATCTAGGAGTTGGGATGTACTCTTCCTTGATGGGTATGTTTGATCTTTCCCCTCCTACGACAAGAATAGATACAATTTCATCCTCCAGGGACCCTTTACGGAAAGAGTTTGTTCAAGCTCGTTATTTTTCAGATCCTAGACCCTTATCTTCATCTGTGACCACATCGGATCACAGCAAGGTAGATGAAATAGAATCTTCTACGTCTGCAGTAGAGCTTAGATGTGAATCTGCTGAAGATCCTGTAGATGATCATCCTACTCCTTCCTCAGAGAAAGAGTTAGATGGTTATGTGGCTCATCCTTAGAACCTTGATTCCACTTCTGCGTTGGATTGCTCGGATATTGTTTTTCCATCTGACGAAGCAATATTTGAGGTAATGGCGGTTGTAGATCAACCTTTGGGAGATTCACATCGTCGATCATGTTTTCATTCCCCCTCGCATGAATTCGAATCTAGGACCTCCAGTTTGACTAGCGATGTTTGTAAGGCCCCTTTGTCTCCAACAGAGTTATTCGCTGAAGGAAATATATTGATTGGTTCGATCATTGTATCGATAAGCATCCCTAGGAGAAAGGAGGCGGAGCCCCCTGATGGGTTATACGTTAAGAAATGCTTTGCTTAGGAACTAGGCAATAGCTTCTTTGTACATTTTATATATTTATACATATCTCATCGAGAGTTTGTTGATATCGACACTTTTGGTCTGCTTTGGCAGGTGTTGATGGATGACATGGTCTATTTTGGATTCGCCGATGGTGCTAGTCGACACACTCGGAACCTCACTTCCGCAACTTGGGTACTCTATTATCCAACTGGTCAATTGATGGTGTCAAGGGGAGTATGCATTGGTCCTGCTTCAAATAATATGGCTGAGTATACTGTCGTCATTAATTTATTATTCAAGGCAATTTCTCACGAAATCGACTCGTTGGTAGTTTATCTTGATTCACAATTGATAATTTCACAACTAAATAACATTTATCGAGTAAGGGATCCATGTTTATATCGCCACTATTTAAGGGTGAGGTTGTTTCAAAGATCATTCACTTATATTAATTATTTGCACATTCCAAGATCTCATAATTGGTTAGCTGATTCTATCGCTAATCAAGCATTAGACTAGCACATCAATCATTCATCACAATAAAATCAAATATCAAAAAGTTGAACTGTATATATATATCATAAAACTTCTCGAGTGTACATAAGTCTGTCCAAAAATAATATACAAAAATTGGGACTCAAAGTCCCATAATCATGTCCGGTATATCTAATGCCCCGGCTTAGGATGAGCGGCTAAGAAGGTAGCTATCACATTGGCTACACGCCTAAAAGTGCAAACCCAGTCACGTGGCATCCCAACCACATGACGCTGCATATCCTCAGGAAGGTCCTCTATGGCTGCCATCGGTACTCGGTGAGCTAGTCTCACCAAGTGTCACTGAATTGTATGTATAAGTTGTTCTATATCAGCAGCCGCCTCTTCGGCTCCTCAGCCGCGCCGTCCATGCCGCATGAACCCATCTGGTCGTACCGGCCCAATATCTGGAACATGATCATCATATTAATCATTTGAATCCTATCAAAAATATTTTTCAAAATTCATTTTATATTTGAAAAATCACAAAAAAAAAATCACTTACCTATGTCGCCCCATGCTGCGGTCGATGGTAATGCTAGATCGGGATCTCCTCGGAAATCCAACCCAGCATAAGGGTAGTCATCTATGGAAATTATCTGCTCCTCTCACCAGGAGAAGAAGTCATCGTCAAATGCAGTCCGTGGGACTTCCCCACCTCCTAGGAGTTTCATCAGATCAGCCCACCTTCCCATGCGTGGATCTCGTGGGGTGCTGATTGAAACTAGCAGTCTAGGATGAAGTGCAGGGACTCTCTTGATGAAGAAAGAGCACAAGATGGTCCCGTATCCAAAGTTCTTAGTATGCCC
Source organism: Pinus taeda (assembly GCA_000404065.3). Lineage (NCBI taxonomy): Eukaryota > Viridiplantae > Streptophyta > Pinopsida > Pinales > Pinaceae > Pinus > Pinus taeda. The sequence goes on along the minus strand of APFE030552020.1, from coordinate 151,489 downwards.
TCTCTTGATGGAAGTCAGCTGGCTTTTCAGGCTAGCCAGAGGTGGAGTACACCAGTCAAATACAGTAGTGAGACAATCTACTGCCAGGCTCATGGCTGGTCATGATGCCTGGTGCAGAGAGGTTGATTTGTTCACTCGAGCTATGGTGAATAGGATTATCCTCAGTGATAAACTCGCCACATGTTTGATTGGAATCTGACTTCCAATATTTTCTGAATGACCCGGGAAGTATATGTGTACGTAATCCTCTATCGAGAGATTGCTTCATGTCCTGCCCCTGGAATGTACTATCTCTCCCCTCTGAGAAAGACCTGTGATGAAATATATCTCTTCCACTTCCATCCTGAGTGGCATCTGTTCAATCATAAATGCATCATCTTCGATACTCCAATAGTGAAGGAGCATCTCAAGCAACCGTGTGTTTGCTTTCATATTTGGAAATTTGAAGAATTTTAGCAAACCACATCCCCGCAAGGCATCCAAAGCATTTTGATCATTCATGACTGCATCATCCACTGAGGTATGCTCTCTCTCTTGCTAAGTGACAGTCATCCTGAAGAAAAAATGATTTTCAACCCTTAGTTTTTTTTGTTTAAAACGTTTGTGGCGTATATGCGGGTCACCTTTACACACAGTCGCGTGTAGGGCTTGCGTGTATGCGGGTTTCATATACCCAACCCACGTATACGCCGCGGGGAAATTTTGGCAAAAAATCCAACGGTAAAACTTCAACTAAAAATTCTAAAACTAGTCACAATTGAATGCAAGTCAGGTATAGAGCTTACCTGGTGATTTTCGGAGGATCTGAACGGTTGAATCTGGCATATGGAAAGTTTGCTTCAAACTCAAATGGTGAAAATGGTGAGTCCAAAATCTATTTTATAGGCTTTGAAAATGCAAATTTTTTTCAAAACTTGATTTTGTTTGGTCTCATGTAACTTTTAACTTGGGAGCTTGGAATGTCGAGAATGGTTTGATTTTCAAGTCATTTTGGACGTTTTTTCGACAGTTTCGAGATGCTTCCAGGACTGCTGACCTGTCATGGCAGGTATCGTTTTCTCACTGGCATATAATTTAGGGAAGCCATTTTTCCGCTGCATTATGCATACTAGCCTCCATTTGTGGATACATCTTCCATAGGGTCGATCCCATCGTGTTATGGTCAATAAACCATCTTCACTCGCCGATTTTTTAATCATGACACGATGGTAGAGCCTTCCTTCTCATGGGCATCGTAGTTAGCACCTCACTAACATTTGTTACCCATGCTGCTCCGATTTGAGTAGGCTTGGGAGTCCTCTGTAGTCCCGCCATGACTTATGCGATGAAGACTCATTCCTCTTTTCTTCTTCACTTCGTTCTGGCCTTATACCCTAGAGGCTCCTTTGTGTTGAGTTGTACTGCTGCATTGAATTTTTAACATTTGCACCTTTTGGCCTTGAGCTGGCTTCACTTGGACTCGTGTTTAAGCCAAATTTTGACCATGACGACTGCAAAATCAAACTTGCATACCTTTGACTTCTGCAACTTGGCACATCTTGACCCGTGGAAGGAACACACCTTTGAGTGTCTTTGACCAGTTTCACCTCCCTGCATTGAGCATAGGAATGTTCCTATCCCAGGAACTAGATCATCTGTTTCACCGACACTAGTTCTTTCCGTTGTACTATAGAATTCTTTTATTCTTTTTCCAGCTTAAAGAAAAAGACAAAAAAATTATATATTCCAAAAAAAAGAGCGAGAAGGGGACAATATTTCCATTTATTGTTGGCAGCTAGAGTCAGTCGTGTCGCCCTTGAACAAAGCACTCAAAAGCAAAGTCTCCTCCATTTGGGTGGGATTTAGTTTGACTTAGGTACGCCTTAACCTTGTTATTGAGTTAGTTCTCCCTCGATTGGTTATCTCCTCCAATCATATCGAGGTTTCGTTCGTGCCTTCTGCATGACGAACTTATATAGAGTCATCATATGCTGCCACATAGTCACATTGAGTCGTGATTTTGTTCAAGGGAAGTTAGCTTGATTCGGCCTCTCTGCAGTGTCCCTTGACTCATTTTTCAATCGGCCATCCCTAGTTGCCAATGTCTTGTGTATCATCACATCAGTTATATTGGTCCTTTACTCGTGCCGGTTTGAGAAGGTCCCCATTGACTTCTTGCTGGCAGGTCTTGTCCTTATTGACAACGACATCTTGCTCTAAGGGTAGGCCTAGAGCCGCACCCTAGCCCTATTTACATTGTTGATAGGTCACCTTGTGCCCAACATCGATTAGTATCATGGGTCTCTGACTGAGTGGTTTTCCTTGTGTTCCACATCAGCTTACATTATCACACATTGGGATTCGTGCAATACCCTGGTTTCCATTTGACCCTATTGGTGGATACCTTGCCTCTGTGTCATCTTTCATTATTGGTTGGTTCAGAGGGTTTCTTCCGTGTGCTAGCCACATCTTTTTTACGCCGGAAACGTGCTTCGGTTGGGTTACTACATCTTTTTCGTCTGATTCCTTCCACATTATTGGCCTACGGGTTACACTCGCGCTAGATTGATGAAGGATGCCTTAATGCCTTCCTTCTAGTGGGATCTTTCCCTATCGACTATGACTCATTTCTCTAGGGAAAAGATCTAGAGTCATTTGGCAGTACCTTGGGGTTTGTAGTCATTAGTGGCAGATCCTTTGCTATCGACAGTGGGAAACCATCATTGTCTCCTGATTGATAGATTCTTACAGGTGTTCGACTCCAGCTCATTTATTCGCACTTGTCAGTTTGTATTGGGTAATTTGATGCTCATTATCATTATCAGTGAGTAGTCTCGCGTTTGGTAACGGTATACATCAATGATCGGTAATCAAACGATTTCTCACATGGTCGAATTCAGATCTTTTATTCCCATGGTGTAGAAATGTACCACAGTAGTCAGTGAAGACCTCAGGTTGCATCTGCATTCATTGGTTCACTTGATCGTTGCTCCTGTTGTTGCTAGTTGATACCACTCCACCTTATATGTTGCAGTCATTCATGGCGACATTCTATATGCGGGCACTTGAGTTTGCAATGTAGTACCATCTTACTCCATCATGTTCATTTGGTACATTTTTGGAATTAGTCTTTGATATCAGTGATCTGTTGCATCTTTCAGCATCATTTACAGTCATATACGTGATATTTAGACATGTACTTGTTCGATCATGATCAAATGATCCATTATGTATTTTCCAGTTCTTTATACTTGTATACTTAGTGGATCCGCTTGTACTTGATATGCGGACATTCTTTACTTTCTTTGAGCATGGGTATGCCCACCTTAGACAATGTTTCTTTCTGATCTCCTTTTGTGGCTTGGCAGGATGAACTCTGGTGACGTTCTTCTTAGTTTTTGGCAAATTTCCTTTCCATGGACTTGCTTAATACATTTCGGCCATCATGTACCCCTTCTGACCTCATATATTAGGGGGCATCTATTATAGCTCCAAATCTCACTCTTGATGTTTATGATGCTGCACTCATGGCCTAGGGCAACCCATCCTTCCAGACCTGGTCCAAAAATTTTAAAAACAATGTTTTATCGCTTATACGTGACATTGCCCTGAGTTAAACGCGTGTATATGTGGGTAGGTATATACCCAACCCGTGTATATGTATTAAAACACTTAAAAAAATATAAAACTCCTTAATTTTGAGTGGAGATCACGGGTTTTACCTGCTGATCACCTGTTAGTGCCCGTGGCCCAACTGTTCCCAACGAATTCCCAACTAAACAACTACCTTGGGAGAAGTATAAAAAGGCTTCAATGGGAAGGCCTAAGGGAGGAGAGAAGAGAGAGAAATATTATTACGCTGAAATTTCCCTGACTAGGTCTGAGGATCCTTGTGCCTCGTACACTTCCCCCATTTATAGGAAACTCTTGTTTCCTTGTGTGTTGATGTCTATCCAAATTTTGAGATATCATGGAGCAAGTCATGGAAGGAGTTTGCTAAAGGCTTGAGTTTGGGTGAATCCAGAGCACGGTTCTGCTTGGAGCCTCGCGAAAGGATGAATCAGGTGAAATTATTCCTTTCTGTACTTTATTTGTCTATAATAAAAGAAACACTTGTCCTTGTTCCTGATATAGATCTTCTTCATGTTTATACTATCTATGTTATGATTCATGTATGAATGGTTGTTTAATTGCATAACTAACTACCTTTCAATATATTATGAATATGATTTCTTGATGATGTTTAGTCCATATACTATTGTACTTTCTTGAATTGATGGTTTTGCAGGTCAAAGGAGCAAAAAGGACTCAAAGAGGGTTTGGACCCTAAGTGGATCTTCTCAAATGAAGGACCCCCAGGTATGCCCCCTATCGCATAGTTTTCTTATATTAGCGTTATGGTTGTATGGAATGTGTGTTTCTTTGTATAGACAACCTTTAGTCTGCTAGGGTATTAACCCAAAACCCTAGGGGAATTCATCCCTTAATAGTACGTGAATCTGCTGAATTCCCAAATTAGCATCTTGCATCGATGTCTCATGCAATCTCATCACAATCTCCAGGGCTTCCGCCTGGGTCCCAATCATTTGTTGTGATAAAGCAACCCTTAGATGAGGTAAGAGCAAAGCCACAAACCATTCGTAGTGCTGCCCATCCATAAGATTCATGTTAGCTTCACAGGTCATGCATTTCAATCTTTGATCCAGGTCCCAGGGTGTCTTGCCAGGCTTCATCATGATCTCCTTGAATCCCACGATTGGTTGTGCTTCATACTTAGTTCTACTAAATTCCTTATTCAGCGTAGTTTGAATATCTGCCAATGCAGCCGTCGAGTTATCAGTGCAGTACTTAATGTACCACGTTAGCACGTATTCCTATAAAACAGTAACCAACATTTATTTCTTCATCTGATCGTCTATAATACCCTGAGCTTCCCATACAGGCTTCACAAAAAATGAAAACTGGTATGGGTCCTCATTTCCCAAGCCCTTGAACACATGCAATTTTACTGAATTCGCCATACTAAATGATGGTGGAGGTGGCAGTGGTATGGGCGAAGGTGTATGCAGCGGAGTTGAAGATGGAGGTGGAGTGGATGGATGGGGTATTCGTGGGAACCCTCTTCTGATTAACTAAAAAATGCTTTGTGTTGAAACTTGTGTTGCTTCCTCGTTGTCACTCAGAGGAGGTTCAATCAGCGGGTTATATTTAGGGCTTGTTTTCCCTTTGTCCCTGAAGATCTTTCCACTTCGCGTAGCTCCAAACATCAAGGTAGCTGCATAACCCACTTTTCACACAAGAGTATCTTAATCCAAGTATTTAGAGACCTTAAATGCTTACCTCGTAGTCCCTTGAATAATAATTGCTCTGCTTTGCTGTAACTGACCAAAGTATTGACTCCGAACTTTGTCACAAATCCTCCTATGATGATCGAGCCAATGATTGACAGCACGTGCGATCTTATCTTTAGAGGCTTCCAATCTTCGTACTAACTCTAGGGTCCAGACTATTAGACCTTCAAGGCTCCACCTTCCTTGTCCACCTGCCAATTTAGCGATCCACTCGTATAATTCAACTGGGAAGGACCAGAAGAATATTTCATGTATCTCTATGTACAGATATTTAACCAGCCACTGTTCTTTCGTCAATCGCGAATTTCTGTTTTCTTGTGCAGCGAATTCCTGGACCTTTCTATCCAACGAGTCTTCAATCTCCTTTTTAGTTGGATTCCAGTGATGCGACATCACACATCTCTTCATGTAGATCTTGGTCACAACAACATAACCATTTGCTGGCTTGATGGGCCCTCACCCAGGTTTAGCGTTAAGTCAACCAAGCAAATTCCTACACTACTGGCCCTTTCGGCATCAATCTGCGGAGAGCAGACTGAAGTTTAACTTGAAGTAGTATGGGGGGGTGTTAAAACCAAGTTTCCACACCCAGTGATGGTAATGATGTCGTTTTATGCCCTAAACCTTCCTTCGCACAAATCAATAATCACTTTAGGGATTATCGATATACTTCTCTTATTCGGCCACTAGACCTTCGCGATGGTCTGTGACTGCCCTTCGCGTACCCTAAATAGGTAAAACAAAAACTTACACGCTTCTATAATTACTCCTAATCCTGCGGTTGCCCAGATCGACTTAAGTATCTGATAACTTCAAAAAGCCTTAAGATGTTATTTGCGTAACATATATTATTACGTGTGTTCAGATAACAATGTAAAATATACAAATTCACGCATCGATATAGCATTAAATCATAAACCCAGTATTCATCATAACATAAGCACATGTATTCATAACAGTAGTAAATAGATCAAACACAGGTAATTCCAGAATAATCTTCTTTATTAATATTTCATATCTTCTTACAGACTCTAACTACCGTATGCACACAGTTGCACGGGCCTACGCACTCGGCTGTGGACTTCTACCCTAGGCCTCTGTGCACATAGCTACAAAGCATCTCTTATACTATAAGACTCTTCGGTCTTAGCTCTTACTGACCCATTACATCAACATCATTTTCTATCAAAAACTTAGAACTGCCTTAGACTCTTCTAAGACTCTTATTTTTATACAATCCCATGGTCTGTGGACCATGGGTAGATATTTTAAAGCTGACACAACTTACATAACTAAAGGGTGGAAACCCTTTATGAAACTTTATATATTCATGCTTCGTGACCACAAAATGCGGAGAATTTACACTTTACTTACAAAAACGTGGGCTTTCTGCCCCAAAACTTGGGCTTTTAACCCATAATTGACTCTAGGGGACCCTATCCAAACACTAACGTTAACCAACAACAAATCCTTGCTGAGGGAAAGGATTTATGAGCATGGTCGGTTGAGATGGCACAAGATTGTGAGGTGATTTCTGCATGGGATGTTGACCTCTAGAAGTTGCCTGGGATTCCCACATTTGGTGCATCCGGGGTAAGAGGAGACACTCATGAGTATAATGGCCATGTACACCATAACATGCAGAAGGCTTTCTTTTATGAATAACATTGTTTTGCTTGGGTTGGTTGACCTGTTGCTAGTTTTTGGTGTTAGGTTGGTTCCCCCGGGGTTCATTAGGTTGATTTCCTTGGTTACCCTAGTTACCCTTGTTACCCTTCCCCTTATTCTTTTTCTTCGAACTTTTGGGATTGGTCGCACTATGTTGTGCATACACTTGACCCTTAGGGGGTGGTGGTTGTTGGGGTTAAGGATGCATTGGAGGCTGTTGTGCTAATTCCTAAGGAGTGGAGTGCTCGACGGTGCATAGGTGTAATATGGTGAGGGGGAAACGGTTTGGTAGATAGGTTGAGTACTATCTGGCCCTGACATTTGTTGATGTTGTTGGGTAAATGTATAAGATGTGCTTTTTCCTAAATACATGTTATTGGCAGGAGGGGGATAAGTGTTGGAGGAACTAGTGCCCCCTATGGATAGCCATAACTCTGCTAAGTATATGGTGAAGGATGTGAAATAGCTCCAACGATACCGTCGATGGCGTGAGATTCCCTTGGTGCATTGGCACCATTGGAATGAGGGAGGTCTGGTATAACGATATAGATATAACCAGATTGAGCATAAATCAAGTCATATCTCATAGCGACCTGGATAGCCTCTTCCTCTATATGAGGAGAGTGATACATGACATATTTTGAAATAGGAACTAGAAAGGTCATAAGAAACCAATTGAGGTAGACATAGTCTTCAAAGAGCGAAGCACAACACATGCTCCTCCTTCTACGCCATTCCTGAACATGTTCAGAAACACGGGTGGCAGAGGACTCACGAAATGCAGTTAAGAGCTCCGTATCGGTATCGTATCGGAGTGGTAACTAAAAATATAAAAGGAATGCTTTAGCAAGCATCACAGAAGTGGAATGAGAAGTGGCATGCTAGTCAACATACCACTTCACAACATCTCTAGTGAGCGCGAATTGGAACAACCAAAGATAAATGGATTCATCGGTGATGGAATTAGACGAACACCACATATGAAAGGTGCAGATCTGATTAGTTGGGTCCTCTCCAGAAATACCCTTAAACTTAGGAATGTTGGAGGGGAGCTTAGTCGACATAGCTGGCCAACCAGCATCATGGTGTATAGGGTTGTTTATCAACTCGCTAAAATCTGAGAGACTTAACCCAGCCATGAAAGGTAGCATCGAAGCTGCGGAAATGGTTCTTGTAATGGTTTCGCTAGATGTGACTACCAACGTAGAACTAGAGCCAACACCAGGTTGCTTTCATGCACCTACAGTGGGTCCTGACATGATTATGGTATGTGGTGACGAAGTCTCGAAATTGGATGAGGAATCAGATGAACCAAAATAAGAGTCGGTATGGGGACTTGGGGGAGGATTAACTCCAACCCTGCTGGGAGTAGTAATACACCCAAGAGTAAACTAGGGATAAAGGCCTAAGAGTCTCTGCAGCAAATGCCTTGGTGGCACTATGGTTGTACAACACAAGTGACCCGGAAATGGTGAAGGGAGATAAATGAAACGTCTTTGTCTCTGTGTGGGGAGATAAATTAATTAAGTTAACTCTTGCCTTGGCGGTGTTAACCAAGTGCCCTTTGATTAAGGTGTGCTTGTGTGTGCAAGTGTGTTTATCAATTAAGCCCAAATCATGTTTGAAAAAAGAAAAATATTGTTGAAATACTGTAAATGAACTGAAAGTAAATCAACTATCTAACCCCACCCAAAGTGGGTTTGCAAACATTGTGCCAGTTGGTGGTGAAATCAACTGAAAACATAAAAAGGCCAAGAGATCTAAGCATCGGTGTGACTGGGATCAAATGACACTATGCTGCTAGAAAGTGGTGTAGAAATAGCAAAAAAGCCAGTGAGGAAAATCGCTACAAAAGATAGGGCGATGGGTGTGAAACCTAGGGCAAACAATGGCACCCCAAATGACTAAACAAGGTTCAAGGGGGAATTTTGGATTGAAACAACCTATCTTGGAAGATCTGAAGAAGGAAGGTACAAATGGAAAATATGGATGAAATCTCTACAAAAACTCAAACTTCTTACTCAGCTAAACTCCTCTTGTAAAGGTGGAAGCGTACTGGAAGCCCTAAGGGGCTAAATTCCACTCTTGTTGGGATGCGGTCCCTGGGTTAAGTTTTGGTCAAATTTTGGGTTAAATTTTGTATAAAATGTAAACTCTCCATGAAATATGGAGGCAGAGCGCGAAGACAGTATGAGTCAAAGGGGCTTTAGTCCCTTAGGTGGGTAAGTGATAGGGAAATTTTGAGACTCACCCATGGTCTGTGGACCATGATATTTTAAGTTAAATGCTATATATAGATGAGTCATAGTGAGTCTAGAGAAGTAGTGAAGAAAGAAGATTATTGTTTTGGGCAAGAAGCTAAGGCGTGAAGGTTTGCTCTTGTACCTAGGTGAAAGGGGAAGGCTCATACAGCTGAGTGCATGGAGACCTTGGTAAGTCCACAGGCTGAGTGTGCAGGCCCCTGCAGCTGAGTGCGCAAGGAAAAGAAGTCTGTACTTTGAAGAATATCTAATTAAAATACAGTTTTGAATACCTATTTTTTGTATTTACATCTCTGTGTTTATTTCTACAATTTTATGTGTTCGCTCTTTTATTGAAAATATATGAGAGAATGCTTAATTTATGCGTGGGAGTAGCAGATCTATAGAATTGATATATGTTATAACTATTTAAGGACCTTCACGAAGGTATAAATGCTATGTATAAGTTTTATTATTGTTAAATTTGTTGGGAAGATTAGGGTTCAGGAAGACAGAAATAATCCTTGAGGATCGCAGGAACCCTTCACACAGAACTCTATATGGAGAAACCTCGTTCTATCATCCCCTAATACTGCTTTGGGTGAGACCTTGGCTTGCGCTACATGGGTTGTTACCGAAAGGGCCAGTAGTTAGGTTTTTGTTGGTTGGTGCAACTAACATTGAACTTGGGTCAGGCCCTAGAAAGCCAACAAATGTTCCATTGTTCTGATCGGGATTTATCTGAGGAATGTGTGATGTCAAATAAGTGGTTCCCCACTAAGAAATAAATTGAGAAGTATATCAGTCAGAAATTACAAGCGTTTGTAGCTTGGGAGAAAAAAAATTTGTGCTTATCCAAGGAAGAGTGGTTGAGCAGATACATGTACACAAACGAGCTTGAAATCTTCTTCTGTTGTTTTCCTTGTGAATTGCACAAGTGGATGTCTAGGTTAGCAGATATTCAGGGTATGTGGAAGCTTGACAACTCTATTGTATGGACCCCAGAACTAGTGAAGCGCTTGGAGGCTTCAGAAAATAACATCGCGTGAGCCGTTGATCACTGGATCAATCATATCTTTGGAGGATTCATCATTGAGTTCACACGACCATCAGCTATAGTGAAGCAGAGCGCAAGTTATTCAAGGGACCAAGGGGTAAGTACTTAAAATCTATGAAGACTTGGATTAAGATGTTATTGTGCGAAAAGAGATTTATTCCATTAGATTGATGTTTGGCACTATGCGAAACAGAAAACCCTTCAGAATAAATGAAGAATCACGCTCTAAATAGAGTCCGCTATTAGGATCTCCTGATAGCGACGACAAAGGAACTATTTTAAGAACATCGTGAAGCACACTATCGATAGTAAGCTAGGGTATCCTGGGGATATCCCATGCATCCATTCCACTGCCACCTCCACCTCCACCTCTGCATCAACCATTCAGCATGGAGAACACAATGAAGATGTCGATCTTTAAAGGGCTGGGAAATGAGGACCCCAAACAGTTATGGTTCATCGCGGATACTGCGTCGAAGGCACAAAAAATTACTGATGATAATATGAAGAAATAATAGCTGGTCATAGCACTACAGGATAGGTCATTGACTTGGTATATTAAGTTTTGTACGGATAAACCCAACGCGATGATGGCAGAGACTCAGCAGGCACTGAATAGTGAGTTTAAAAAGCCTAAGTCTCTGGCACAGTCTATAGCAAAATTTAAGGAAATACAACATAGGGTAAATGAGTCCACGTGGGACTTCAATCAGAGGCTAAAGTTTCTAATCTAGAAGGATAATATGTCTATCACAGATTCTTAGCATAGAGACTAGTACATCACTTCTCTCCTTCCCCATCTAAGATTACCATTATCACAATATAATATAGGAACGCAAGAAGAGGCTATGGAGATTGTGATGACATTGGAAGCCTCACCAATGAAGGATACAAACATTGGAGTACAATAGATTCAATCACAGCTGGCAAGCCTGCACATGGAGTTGCAGAGCTTGAAGACAGGAAAGGAAGCTCAGCCTGAGGTGCGCGCAGAAGTTTGGTGCATAAAATGTAAATACAAGGTACATGATAAGGATCACTGTCATGTTTATCAAAATTACCTTATTGGAGGAGGTCATGCTCCTTTGACGCCTGAGAGCATTGCGGGACCAAGTGTAGGAGTACTCGTATGGTGCGCTATCTGCTAGATAGCTGGGAAGCACGCGACTAACCATTGTCACCTCTTGCAAAAGTTTGTACAAACTCTGCAACAATTGTTTTTTACCTTCTATAAATCGGTTGGCCATGATGAGTGAAATTGCTAAAGATCCGAATTAATGATGGATTGGACGCCTACATATTGAATGCAAGAAGAACTCAACCTAAGGATTAGGGTGTGGGTGCAATGCACGAAGGGTTCTAAGGCCATGGAAGAGGAAGAGGAGGAGTGGATGGAAGAGGTTGCAGACAAGTTATTTTCTACAACTGTGGAGAAGTAGGACATTTTGTGCATGACTGTTAAAACTCAACACATCCATCCTAGTAGTATTGCAGACATTTTGATCATGTGATACAGGATTTCCTGACGTTGATAACCAAAATGTAGGAGAGAAAGACTGAACCACCCACGCAAAATATAAAAATGATGAGGGTGGAGCCTCATGAAGAGGACCATAGCATTAATATAGTAACACGAAGTGGTATTGCCACAGGAGAAGATAAAGGAAAGCAACTAGAAACCGAAGGTTGGGTGCGCAAGGCTGTTGAAAAAGAGGTCAGATTTGATCTCAACGTGACTAAAGAAACTTTTATGGAAACCAAGAACTTTTAGGCTTCTACGTTAGGAAGTCAGGAAAAATCAGCTAAAAACAATGAAGCACGGGATGTGGATCCCTTGCTATTGGCTACTTTTATGAAAACTTGTATGAAGCTGTTGTGGGATAGGAAGGCGGTGGAAGGGCTCCATGAGCTAATTGACAACTGTACAGATCAAATCAAGACTCCTCCCAAACAACACACTATGAGAAAATTTGGTAAACATAAGAAGTGGACAGGGCACGAAATGAGGCTGACCACGCAAATTGGAGAGTACGAAAAGGATCAAGTCATCCTGGATCTAGGATCTGATGTGAACATGTTGCCAAAGTAGATGTGAGAAAGGATGGGGAACCTGTGCTACAATGGTCTTTTATACAGCTACGCATGGCTTATCAAAAAAATATCATTCCTATGGGGCGCATATACGGGGTAACAGTAGGCATTGAGGGAGCAAGCACTCTGGCCAAATTTGAAGTAATTGAAATAGTGGATGACGAAAATCCTTAACCTGTGCTATTAGGAATTGATTGGGCCTTTGACATGGATGCAGTAATTAATATGAAGAAGTGAAGGATGATGTTTGAGAAGAAGGCATTCCGGGTTATTGTCCTATTGTATCCCACTAAAGGAGCACACTACACTGAACCAATCCCCGATTATGAAGAGGAAGATGATTTGGATCAAATATACAAGATAATTGTGCACGATGAAGATTGGATTAATCCCATTGTAGATGGGAAAATTACATGAGATAGAGATATCTCTTGTACCTTTGATTCAGATGAAGAAGTTGAGCACTGGTAGAATAGGTTACACGAAGTCTCAACACTACATTGCAATATGATGACAAAATCTCTTTGATGTGTATTTAAAGAGGTACAAAATCTACCTCGTTATGATGGTTTGAATGATGTTAACTTGTTTTTGGATCAGTTTGAAAAGGAGCTACTAGAGGAATATTGGTTCAAGGCGCTAGATTTGGCACTACACCTACATGATGGAGGGGGACACATAAGGATAGTTTCACTAACTAGAAAGGGTACAAGTGAATGGTGAAGCTAAGGTTCAGGTACGCGAATACTCGCTTGACAAAGAAATCCTCAAGCAAGGATGATCCGCGCGAGCATTTGGTGCGATGGACTATAGCTTGGGGGGACGAGCCTCTCAACCTGAATGGGCACATATCTTTTGTCACACCTTAGATAATATTCCAATGAACTAGTACTTGGAAACAGAGCTACGCCATGGGACGATCGAGTGAGATATCCTAAGGGACAGTTTGTTTTTAAATTTCAGCTTTAAGGATTTATTTGCGTATATTGATGAAGCGCTCCAGGAAATTAAGGCCGCAATATTCAGGATGCCTAAGGAGCTGGTAGAATGGGTTCAACCAGACTGGAATACACAATTGTGCCATACATTGGAATTCTACAACGTGATTGCAGAAGAAGAAGAAGAGAATCCATGAAATATCAACATTCCAGAGTCTGAGGGATAGCGCAAGGTTGAAGGACCCAAAGAAGCAAACCTTGATATAATAGAAGATTTGAAGACCAGGCAAGTGAACATTGGATCTGACATGCAGCTTAATTTTTCAAAGATATGTGATTATTGGGATGAAGATATAGTCGATAAGTTTGTGGAAATACTGCGCAAACACCAGGAATTGTTTCCTACCAAGTTCTTGGATATGAAGGGAATAGTAGGCGATCTGGGTGTAATGAAGATCATCTTAAAGCCCGATGTGAAGCCCGTGAAACAAAGACCCTTCCATCTAAATCCAAATTATAAGGAGAAGGTGCGCAAAGAGCTGGACAAAATGTTGGAGGTTGAAATCATTGAACTGGTGGAAGACTCTGATTGGATGAGCCCTATGTTTGTTCAGGAGAAGAAGAAACAAGATGAAACTAGGATATTTGTATATCTGAGGAAGCTCAATGATGTGTGCGTCCATGACCCATTTCCAACACCATTTACAAATGAAGTCTTGGAGAATGTTGGAGGGCAGGAAGCCTATTCATTCACTGATGGGTTCTCAAGGTACCACTAGATTAAGATCGCCCCAAAATACTGTAGCAAGACCACCTTTGCGACAGATTCGGGATGCTTCTGATACATAGTGATGCCATTCAATCTGAAGAATGCACCTGTGATCTTCTCAAGGGTCGTAATGGAAGCTTTTAAGGAATTCATCCATAAGTTCTTAGAAGTTTATTTTGATGACTGGACTCTGCTTGGGTTGGTAAAGCGTCACGTTGCAAGTATGTGCCTTATGTTGGATACTTGTCGCAAATACCAAATTGTCCTGAATTTGAAGAAATGTATCTTTTGTGTGCCCTATGGGATATTGCTATCCCATGTGTTATGGAACAAGGGATTAACGATAGACCCTGTGAAGATAGTTGTTATTGTCAATTTAGAGGCTCCAAAGAATGTAAAGAAACTATGTGCAACATTGGGCCACACCGGATACTACAAGAAGTTTATCAAAGCTTATGTACAGATAATTGCGTCAATGGAGAAATTACTAGAGAAGGATGCGACTTTCTGCTGGGATGAGGAGTGTCAGAACAGTTTGGATGTTTTAAAGGAAAATATGGTGACTACACCCATTTTGGTGTTTCCAAATTGGAAGAAAGAATTTCATGTTCATGTGGATGCCTCCTGTATTGTGTTCAGTGTGGTATTGACACAGCTAGGCGAAGGCGAGATTGGTCATCATATAGCCTTCACGAGGAGGAAATTATCAAAGGAATAAAATAACTACTCAACTACAGAGTGCGAAGGGTTGGCAATGGTATACGTGCTACAAAAATTTCGACATTACTTGTTAGGCACGCACTTCAAAATGTATAGAGATCACTTCGCTCTCAAGTACCTGGTCAACAAGCATGTGTTGGCGGTAATATCTATAGGTGGATGTTTCTTTTTCAATAATACAACTTTGAGGTGATTGTGAAGCACGGACGATTGAATGCGAGACCGGATCACTTATCCAGAATTGCGACAGGAAAAGATCCCACTAATTTGGATGAAGGATTGTCGAATGTGCAGCTCTTTATTGTGTGCATCGCAGACGATCACTTTGCTGACATCATCTAGTTTTTAACCATTGGCATAGACCCGAAGAGATATTCTACACAGTAGAAAAAGGAATTTGTGGTCCGCGCGGTTGATTTTTCTATGATCGCTGTACATTTGTATAAGATGGGCTCCAATGAAATACTGAGTTGATATGTTTTGGAGTTTGAATGATCCATCATCCTTGTCGAAGCACATGGAGGAGTGGTGGGAGGACACTATGCAGGCAAAGCAAACGCACAGAAGATTTTGCACGCAAGATTGTGGTGGTCAATCATGCATAAGGATTATAAGGAATATTGCATGGCATGCGATGCTTTTCAGAGGACGAGGAACCGATTGTGGAGGGACGAAGTGCCCTTAAACCGAAGATTTCTTTGCAGGTGTTTGACAAATGCGTGATTCACTTTTTGGGTCTGATATAGCCACTAGGAAAAAAGACGGGCGCATGATACATTATTATTGTGACTAAGTATTTGAAGAGATGGGTAGAAGCACATATGGTGAAATATTGTAGTGTTTTTATAGATGCGAAGTTCTATTTAGAGTTTGCCTTAACTTGGTTTGGGTGTCCTAAGATATTGATGAGCGATAGGGGTATGCATTTATTAAACAAAACTATTATTGTGATGCTGGAAGAATTCTGAGTTTATCGTTATAAAATCACGCCCTATCATCCTCAAGCTAATGGCATGGTTGAAACGTTCAATAAGATCCTAGAGAGCGCATTGATGAAGGTTTGCGATGCAAAAAGGAATGATTGGAATGTACACATACCAACAGTCCTATGGACATATAGGACAATGTGTAAAAGTTGACAGGCCAAACTCCTTTCAGGTTGGTCTATGGGATAGAGGTTGTGATTCCCATGGAGTATATTATGTTGAGTATGTGGATTGTAACACTCACTGATATGGTTGATCACGACATGATGGAGGAGCGTCTCGCACATCTCATGGAATTTGAGGAAGCTAGGTTTTTGGTAGGATTTCACCAACAGGTGAAAAAGGAGCATGAAAAGGCCTGGCATGATCGAAATATTAAGCAGCACACCTTCCAGGTGAATGATTTAGTATTACTTTATGATATCGAATTCATTAATTTTCCTGGAAAGTTTCATCTGCATTGGTTAGGGCCGTATGTCATCAAAGAAATTACAAATGGTGGCACAGTTCAACTCGCGAAGTTGCATGGAGAGATGTTCCCAAGAAAAATTAATGGTAGCCAGTTGAAGTTGTACAAGGGTGATCCTGCCCCTATGCAATGATTATATGATGGTGAGATAGTCTTCATAACCCAGGCAGCTGCAAGGAGGTATGGGACTTTAAACTACTCTACCGAAATCGCGAACAGGCGAAGAAAAAGGGTTGCGCGATGGCGGAAATCAAGGCGCTAAAGGGATTTGGACCAAGGTAGCTACGCTATGGGGTTGGGTGCCATGCAGACCGCTCAAAAGGTAGTTGTTGACGATGCTGTAGATGATTGGACAGTAAATTTTTCGTTAGAAGGAGCACGGGGCCACATTTATTGGGCAAATATTTAGAAATATGCCACAAAAGGAGCATTGATGATGGGGTTTTGGAGGGAATGGTTGGATTCAAATTTGAAATCACCCATAAATTTTGCATGTCACCTTGAATTAGAACACTTTTCCCTTTGAAAATTGATTGTGAGATTTCTCACCTTGTGTTGCGCCAAGAGATGAATTCTATGTCTGAGTCCGATTGGGAAGAGATTTTATCTCGACCAAGGTTAGCTAACGTGTCCAAAAATTTCCGTAGGGCCTTCCTAGATAGAATGACTACAACTTACGTGCACAGAAGCTACAAGTTTTGAAGCCATAACATCTGAAGCCATAACCTCTGAAGTCATGCTTGCAATGGAAGCAACACCCTCTGTACCTATGACGCTGAGGTTGCCTAGGCCGAAGCCATCTATAGTTGATAAGAAACAAAAGAAACCACATTCCATTTTGGTGAGATCGTTGCCAAGGTAGAAAGGGAAAATGGGCAAGTCACAACAGCCAGCTAAGACGCTGGTTTTGCATGAAGAAAAGGTGTGTGAAGGGATTGGCGAGATGGATGTTGAGGATGAAAAATTGATAACAAAGCTTCCAAAGTATATGCCATCGAGGAAGGGCACAGCTAAGGTTCCGAAGGACCCAAATAATGTAAAATTTATGGTATCCACATTGTTGCTGCCTGAAAAAGTGGTATTTGAGGGCACGCTGCTAGGCTGCATCCCTACATTGAAGTTGGAAGACTGGGATCTGGGGGATCACGAAAATTTCCCTCAGTTGGTGCCGGAAAGCTATTTTTCAAAAATCCACTACCCAGAGACTGGAGTCACACGATTGGAGCCTATCAAATGAGTCACTACTGTTGAGGTCGGGGGCCTCCTAAACATCTATGGGTGTCGCATTTCAACTACACAATCATCAACACGGTGTGTATCTGGTAGTTGCTCATGTTGGTACGTGATGGGTGTCTCTGGTTGGGAGAGCCCATCCATATTACTGACATGTTGATCCACAAGATCACTCTGCTTCCATATCAGGGTGAGGATCTAGCAACAGTGTTTGGAGGAAAGCCACGGGAGAAGAAAGTGGAAGATCAGATAAAGAAGGAATTCGAGTTGATTAAAAAGTCCCACAGATATTCAATCTGCTCAATCTCAGACCCAGCGGTGCAGTTTTCCGTGCAGATCCTGGCCTGTAAAATTATGAGGAAGTGTCACGTGGACAAGGTTCTAGCCCCTTTCATTTCGTTGGCTATGAAATGCTCGAAGGGAGTCTAGTACAACTAGTCGCACTACCTCTGCAATGAGTTTCTGGAGAACTGTCTGGAGGCCAAAGATGAGTGAAAGGCATTTCAATTCTTGGTTGTTACTATTGATTGCACTATTCGCGTGGAGGCTATCAGAAGATAGTCAATTCCCTCCACAGGAATATGATTTACTAGAAGTCGTGAAGTTCGCTTCACTATGGGTGACAAAGGACCCTGCGGGGGTCATGGAAACAAAAATGTTCTGGGTATTGGTTGAAATAGAGTTACGCATTGTGATCAGCCAAAGGCCAAGGCTGTCACCCACAGTCTACGAAAATTATGAGCCATATGCAGAGTTTAAGGTAGACTTTCATAATTTTTACATCTACACCAAAAGAGACGGGAAGAAGGTATGGCATAAGCTGTCATATCTAGCGAGCAAAGCAGATGTTGTGGATGTCGTAAAGAAATGGCCAAGTGAATGGACAATTCCCTTGGATATAGATGCAAGGATGAGCTAGACAACAGAAGAGACGTTCGCGCTACCTTCAACCACAACAGAAAAGAAAGCAATTGCAACCAGGGAAGCTATTGCTAAAGAGGCAGCAGAGAAAGAAGTTGCTGACAAGGCAACTATAGAAAAATAACAGGTCATGCAGGAGACAATAATTGAGGTTGACGAGTCAGAGTCACTACACACTAAGGACTAGGAAGGGTCTGAGGACAAAGGAGGTAAGGGTGCAGAGCAGTGCACTCATTTTGTGGTCAAGAAACAGACTAAACAGACAACATCCGGCCCTAGGAAGAAGCATAAGTTTGACAAGCACGCGCATGTCGATCCAATTGTCCTCGCTGAGGGAGACTTGGATGAAATTGGAGATAAGGTCTGGGAAACCACGACCGAACATTGGACACAATTTGAGCAACAGTACGAGTAGGCATTGGGCAATGTGCAAAAGGATTTGCACGATCTGTAGATCCAAACAGGACTGTTGTAGTGTTTTCTTCTCAAAGATGTACGAAAAGAACAAACGTAAGATTGTGGATGACAAACAATCTCAACAATATAAATGGATGCTAAACTTTCTAGATCTACAGCAAGTGATAGAAACAAAACCTGCCAAAGTCCAGACCTGTGCCACAATCATAGTTAAAAAACAGAAAGAAAAATATCAAACCCCTCTCAACATCCTTCAATGATTGATTTGCGCATTCGCAATCAGACATCATCACTATCTCAAGTGATTTTCCACCTCCCCCTCATCAAACAGCTCCACCCCCTCAGAGTGATGTGGGAGAACATGCACACAAGACCACTCAATTGTTACATTCTCCCACCCTCACTACTCTCAATTTCTATACAGATTTGGTTGGGAAGCCCATGGGTTGTCATATTCACTTGTTACCTCAACCTCCATCCCCGCATTATGCTGATCCTCTAGATTGTATTGTCTTGTGTTCTTTCGTTCCGAACTCTACACCTATTGTGAACGAGGATCAAGCCATCGACGGAGTTGATGTTGCCAAACCAACCTACACTATCATTTATGATGAGTATTACTGGGAATCTTAGTAGGAACCTACGGTGAAGGATGAAATCCTTCTATCCACACCTCCATTTTTTCCTTGCATCTTTGGTGATTCTGCTATCTTTGATTTTCCTTGTGTAAATCCATCCATGGATGCATCTACTTCCGATCATTCGTATAACAGACCCGATGTCAGTCCATCATGACAACGAAGAGGACAAATTCTTCATTGAAAATCCACTCGATTTTTCATCTACCTTTTCTGGAAATGAAAAAGGCGAACATTCTTGCTTCTCATCTACCCCTCTGTTTGATTCATCAGATCATGAGGATGTCGATGAACTCATTGATTTTTCTGATCATAGTTGTCGTGATCTCTTTACTCCTGTATTTGGGCACGGTATTGATTTAATCACTGTTGATCTTTCAAAGTCACATGTTTATGATGATCTATATTTTGATGAAGTCAAAACCCCAAAGGCTGTCAAGGCACTTCAGCCTAAGCTGATGGGTATGTCAAACCCTCGCTTTCCTGAGGTTAGTTTGACTTCTGATCAGAAAAATTTTGAAACACCCAAGGCTCCTCATCACTCATTTGTATGCACTAAAGATCAATCCAACACACATATTTCACTTCCTCCACCAAAATCACATGATCCCATCGCTCATGCATTGGAGGAATCATACACATCAAGCACACTTGCAAGACGTAATTCGTCTCTTTTTCTCATGTTTGCTTGTCTATCACATTCAAGAGAGTGTGCATGCTTTTCATCTTCATGTAGTGTGTCACAGCTCCCTGGTAAGTCCACAGAGTGCTTGTCTTGTGCTTTCACTCTTTTCTTTTTTGTGGACTCGTTTAAACTCAGAGTGTGTTGGTCTTCATTATTATCTTTCATGTTTGTTGGTTTGCTCGACTGTGATTTTCACAAACCATGCCTTCACCAACATGGGTCAACCAATGTGTCGATGGCTGCATTAGAAATATCACTTCACATTAGCAGACTCATGCACCATTAGCTTAGGACTAGTAGTGTTTGCTTTTGTCTTGTTTGCTTGCATGCACGTTTGCTTACATGATTTCTTTTTTTGTTTGCTTGTTTGTTTTTTTTCTTGCTTTGCTTACTTGCCTTGCTTTCGCATTTTCTTCTTAACTTTGCTTTATTATTTTGTTTGATTGTTTACGTCCGTAGGTTAGTTTCGCATGAAATTGTGTGTGACTCTTAAGACAAGCAAGGTAAATTACAAGAGAACTTGTACAGTTACTAACACTTGGTTATATATTGTCCTCTTTCTTTATGGAGAACGTTTTATCTCCAGTCAATGATACACCAATGGAAAATGCGTTATGTTCGAAGTGAATCTTGGTGAAAACACAACACTTGCACTATAACTAGTACCACCTACTTTAGTCGGTTGTTTTGGGTTAACCCTTATCAGCTCAGTCAAGTAGAGTAAGGTGAGGAGGAAAACCTAAACAAGTATGTCAGAGGTATATATAACATATTTCTCTAAAGGAACAACCTACCTCTTCAGCTCTCAATAACTATGGATCCCTCTTCTGCCTCTTAAATAAATAAGTGCATATGCATAGTTCTATGAAAATGAAAATATGAAAATACAAAAATTTTGATAAAATGAATAAGGCGAAAGAAGAGAAAGGCATCATGTGCAGAGAGGTGATGAAAATAAATTTGCCAAGGTACTGACCAAGCTCGCTGGCAGCAGAATGATGCTTGAGTTCCTACGTGACTCCGTTGGAGTACTGTCCAGGCCTGCTGGCAGTAGAACAACACCAGAGATGAAACTTAAACTTTGACAGTCATATTACTTGTGCACCAATATACCCCTCATCCCCAATAGAAACAACTAAGTTGACTTGGCTCGGAATGTGTGTTGAACGATCAAGAACATGGCAGGTGCTACATCTTTCAATCAAGCTAGTGTGGAAACCATGATGATCTAAGAATCAAACAAAACTTTTGTGGGAGTTAGAATTGATTTTCATGAAACAAGGTCCATTCAAAGAGATGGAGTTCTAATAGTGTGTCGCCAATGTTGTAGAGGGTACAACCATCCTCCAAAATTTTACCTTAGCTTCATTTTGGAGTCTCCCTACCAACCATCCTTAGCAGCATGTATTGCACTGCCCAGGTACATATGATTTCAGTTGAGTTTCTTGACTTATCAACTTGTGTTTTCTAACCTATTTTCATTTCAACCGCAAGCTGACATCCCGTGACTTGGTCTTTAACTGGCTTTGAAAAATTGGTCTTTAACTTGGAAAATTGCACATAACTAGAGGGAAACTAGCTTTGCTCTTCAGAATTGTGGAAACTATCCAGGTAGCCAGCTGCTTGTTAGAAAATTATATATTAAGGAGCAATGGAACACATAAAATATTGCAAAAATATAAACACAGAAATTGCATAAAAAAAGAGAGACACGGATATATGTGATTCACCCAGTTTGGGCTATGTCCACCCTGAACAGCCAGTCCTTCCTTTCTATTATCTAGCAAAATGAAGAGATACAACCTACAACAGATCTCTTGTAATATCCTTTGCTTTCTCTCACAGTCTCACCTCTCTGCTTCTCGCTCGGAGAATACACATCTATTACACAGCCTCAAATACAATGCCCTCATACAAAGAGAGGGGTTGACTTCTAGGGAAAAAAAACCCTAAACTAAACATAAGTTCTACCATCAGATCATCTGTCTAATGAATGTCCCAGTGACTAGAAATTACTATATTTTACAAGGAAATTTTACATCTGTTTTTAGCTTCGGGGGCACTGCCCCTAAACCCCTGTCGGGGGACCGCTGGCCCCCAGACCCCCCAGCCTGGGGGGGGATCGGCCCCCCCAAACCCCCGTGGGGGGGACAATTCCCCCCCACACCCCCCCACATGGAGGGGTGTACAAACTCCCTGGGGTATACATCCAGCTAAAACAATGACCTCTAAACATTCATACTCCATACTCAACAATCTCCCACTTGGAGAATGATTGTAGCAACTCCACTCCTGCTTCATTTGCTAGAAAATGACTCCTCTTTGGACCTGCCTATTTCTCATATTCATCGTCATCCTTGAAGACGAATTCAAACTGAGCATATTCTCAGTTTCTCCCTGGTTACAACTTTTTCTAGCATATCTGCAGGATTCTGGCTAGTGTGTATATTTTCCAGCTTCAACTCTCCATCTTCCAACATTGATCGTATGAAATGGTACTTGAGTTGTATGTGTTTAGTCATGTAATGAAATGGTGAGTTCTTTGCAAGATGAATGACACTTTTGCTATCACTGTATAACGTGCCCATATCATTCTCCTTACCCAATTCACCCATAAATCTCTGTAACCAAATCATTTCTTTGCTAGCCTCTGTAGGAGCAACATACTCTACTTCTGTTGTTGAAAGTGCAACAACACTTTGGATTTTTTAAACCCAACTGACAACTTTTCCACCTATAGTAAATACATATCCTGTAGTGCTCCTCCTGTTATCTCTTTCACCTGCCATATCTGCATCAATATATCCTTGTAGAGAAATGTTTGAACCACCAAAGCATAATGCTTGATTTGTGGTACCTTTCAAATATCCAAGAATCCATTTCACTGCCATCCAATGTTCCTTTCCAGGATTGTTCATGTACCTGCTTAAAACTCCCACTGCATGTGCAATATCAGGCCTTGTGTAGACCATTGCATACATTAAGCTTCCAACTGATGATTCATATGGAACCTTAGACATATAATCCATGTCTTCATGGGTCTTTGGGCACATTTCCTTACTAAGTTTGAAATGGCTAGCAAAAGGTGTACTAACTGGTTTTACATTGTGCATATCAAATCTTTTCAACACCTTTTGTATGTACTGATTCTGAGACAATGTTAATTTATGATTTTTCCTGTCTCTATTTATTCTCATACCAAGTATTTGTTTTGCAGCTCCCAAATCCTTCATTGCAAATGAATTTGCCAATTTTCTTTTGAGCACATTTATTTCCTACATGTTAGACCCTGCAGCAAGCATGTCATCTACATACAATAACAATATAATACAGCTGCCATCAATTTGCTTTTTCAGATAAACACAATGATCAAAGCGACATCTAGTATAACCTTGCTCAGACATAAACTTGTAAAATTTTAGATACCACTGCGTTGGAGCCTGTTTTAAGCCATACAAGCTCTTCTTCTACCTGCACAATAGTTTCTCCTTCCCTTTCACTTCATATCCTTATGGTTGTTGCATATATATTTCTTCCTCCAAATCCCCATGGAGAAAGGTTGTCTTTACATCTAACTGCTCAAGATGCAAACTTCAACTGCTATTAGACTTAAAATAGTTTTGATTGAAGTCATTTTAACAACAGGAGAAAATATTTCATCAAAATCAATACCTTTATTTTGTGCAAACCCCTTCACCACAAGTCTAGCTTTGTACCTCTGTTTTCCTCCATCTTCTTCCTTCAACCTGTAAACCCATTTATTCTTCAATGTAGGTTTTCCTGCAGGCAACCTGACTAAATCCCAAGTCTGGTTATGCATTAAGGAGTCCATCTCTTCTTCCATGGCTACCTCCCACTTCTTCCTGCTTTCAACCTGCATTGCTTCTTCATAACATTCGAGTTCACCAGAATCAATCAACAATAAATAATATAATGAAGGAGAGTATCGTTCAGGGGGTCTACTTATCCTGGTAGATCTTCTAAAACCGCTTTCAGGTGTTTGGGGTGCCTGTTGCTGTTGTGGTGGTTGCTGCTGTTGTGGTTGTTGATTATTATTATTTTCAGGCACCTTTACTTTTTCAGTGATTTCATCAAGAACTATGTATTCCTTGTTTTCTTTTTCCTGTTTCTTTTCATGTAACTGATCCTTATACAATACCTTTTCATTGAATATTACATCTCTGCTCCTAGTGATTTTTTGATTTTCATAATCATATAAGCGATAACCAAAATCATTAAGACCATATCCAATAAAGGTACATTTATTTGACATTGCCTCAAGCTTTGTTCTATTTTCTTTATTAATGTGGACAAAGGCCTCACAACCAAAACGCTTTAAAAAAGAGTAGTTTACCTTTTTACCTGTCCATGCTTCCTCTGGAACACCACCATCCAAGGAACTTGAAGGCCCTCTGTTTATTAGATAAACAGCAGTATCTATAGCATCTACCCAAAACTGTAAAGGAAATCCTGCATGCAATCTCATGCACCTTGCACGCTCCATGACTGTTCTATTCATCTTTTCTAACACACCATTTTCTTGTGGTGTTCTTGGAACTATCTTCTCTCTGCAAATTCCATGCTCTAAACAGTACCTATCGAACTCTTTGCTGCAATATTCACCTCCATTGTCTGATCTAAGACACTTCAATTTCTTTCCTGTCTCAATCTCAACCAAAGCTTTCCATTTCCTGAAAGTGTCAAATACATCAGATTTATTCTTAATACAATAAATCCAAGTTTTTCTAGTTGTATCATCAATAAAAGTAACATAATAACGAGAGCCACCGAGAGATGATACCTGAGTAGGTCCCCATACATCTATATGCAC
>APFE030552020.1:98958-124281 GCA_000404065.3 Pinus taeda | reverse complement strand
TCTTCATATTAAATAACCGTTTCATAAGAAATACCTTGTTTGAGGCTGAGGGTTTTTCATATAGTTTCTCCAATGCCTTAATCAAACCCTCTGTCGTTGTTTCCTTCGAAATGTTGAAGGCGACTAACGCTGCGAGGCACAACCATACTGTTTCGAATGCCTTTCTATCGAGAAGGTTCCATTCTTCATCTGTCAGGCCCACCATCATATTTGTTTTTCCACGCAACAGTAGGTATAGATCTTTCTGATACAGATAATCTTCCATCTGCATCTTCCATAGCGAGAAGTTTTGGCTGTTAAATTTCTCAACCCTAAACTTACCATCTTCCGCCATTGCTCCCACTTGAATGAGGAACCCTTATTTCCTGTGAGTTTATCAGCCAATTAGACCTTCGGATTTGATATTAGTTGTTAGAAAGTTATATATTAAGGAGCAATGGAACACATAAAATATTGCAGAAATATAAACACAGAAAACGCATAAAACAAGAGAGACACAGATATACATGGTTCACCCAGTTTGGGATACGTCCACCCCGAACAGCCAGTCCTTCCTTTCTATTATCCAACAAAATGAAGAGATACAACCTATAACAGATCTGCTGTAATATCCTCTGTTTTCTCTCGCAGTCTCACCTCTCTACTTCTCGCTCGGAGAATACACATATATTACACAACCTCAAATACAATGCCCTCATACAAAGAGAGGGGTTGCCTTCTAGGGAAAAAAACCCTACCCCTGAACCCCCACCGAGGGACCGCTGGCTGCCAGACCCCCCAGCCAGGGGGGGTCGGCCCCCCCAAATCCCCGCGGGGGGGACAAGTCCCCCCCGCTCCCCCTCACGTGGAGGGGTGTACAAAATCCCAAGGGTATACATCCGGCTGAAACAAAGATCTCTAAACAATCATACTCCATACTCAACACTACTCTCCAAAAATGTGCAGAGCATGCAAGCTGCGTTCCCCCTAAAGATTGTGCAGAGCAGCCCATCACTAGGCTTTCTCTTAGAATTTGCACAGTTATGGCTGGCATGTTGGGTGTGGAGCATGATTATCATCCTAATTTAGAGGTCTTTGCTTTATCCAGATGTATACCCCAGGAAGATTGTACATCCCTCCACGCGGAGGGGTGTGAGGGGGACTTGTCCCCCTCGTGGGGGTTCACGGTGGGGCCATCCCCCCTACCTTGGGGGTCCAAGGGCCAGCAGTCCCCCGGCAGGGGTTTCGGGGGTAGCGATCCCAAAGCTAAAAACAGATGTAAAATTGCCTTGTAAAAGTATAGTAATGTCTAGTCAATCTGGGCCGTTCATTAGGTAGATGATCTGATGGTAGAATTTATGTTTAGTTTAGGGTTTTTTTCCCTAGAAGGAAACCCCTCTCTTTGTATGAGTGTATTGTATTGAGGCTGTGGAATATATGTGTATTCTTAGAGCGAGAAACAGATAGGTGAGACTGCGAGAGAAAAAAGAGGATATTACAGTGGATCCGCTATAGGTTGTGTCTCTTCATTTTGCTAGATGATAGAAAGGAAGCACTGGCTATTTGGGGTGGACATAGCCCAAACTGGGTGAACCACATATATTTGTGTCTCTCTAGTTTTATGTGTTTGTGTTTTTCCGCATATTATATGTCTTGCATTTCTCTGTCATATATAATACTTTTCTAACATGGCAGCCTTGGCTTCAATCCAAAAATTCCGCAGAGCTTAAGGGGTAGCGAGAGCCACTCAGCCCAAAAATTGTGTAGAAGTCATCCAGAGGCTTGTAGTCCATATCATGTGCTCCCAAGTTTACCATTCCCTCCAGGACTGAGCAATCTGACTTTGCATGCATGGGCACTTTTTCCCCAAAAAAAAAAAAAAAAAAAAAAAAAAAAAAAATCCCTATATTTTAGGGATCTATTTTTAGCATCTGGAGATTACATGCAAAAGTCTCTTTAGAAACCTCCTGCCAAGTGTCATTTTTTCCTAGATTTGTGGCATGCATGTCGTAAGCCTTGATCTTGTCAGAACTACTTATTTGATGCTTCATAGCCCATTCTTCACTTTGATCTTGGAGCTATGAAATCCCCAACGCATCTAGGAACATTTGGCACATTCAACTAAGTTGTTTCCAAGTATCACAGGTGTTCAGCAGTATAGGTACAATGGCTTCCAAGAGAGCAAGGTCAAAAGACACCATTTAGAGTGTGATTGGAGATGTAGTCGAGCAAGTTTCTATGAGCTTGCCCATCTATGAAGACACTAAGTTTTTCATAGACAAGGAGATCAAGATCAAATGGCAAGACATCAATGAAATCTTTTCAGGCACCTTCGAGGAGAATCTGGAGGACCACAGAGTCTATGTAAACATACACAAATCTAGCTTGTACTAGGTTGCATGCAGGTATCCCGCATTTCCATGTGTGGACATGATCCACTAGATTGTCTCGCATAGTGATCCAGAGACAATGGTGTTGAGTAGTGTCAGTGGAACAGAAATTGCTACCTTTAGGGCACAAGACTTTCAAGAGATGTATCACTTACCGCAGTCAGTGGTCATAATGGATGCACCCTTCACTAGGCCCAACAATTGTGCAAACTCAAGAGATATCTTGAAGAGTTGGGTGAAAGAGCCATCCAAGTTTAGGACAACACCCAACCAATTTTACAAGAAAAGGATATTGAGGAAGGCTTACCAGCTCTTGGTCATCTTTGCATGCCGCTTATATGGCCAAGAGAGTACAGAAACATTCGTGCAAATTTGGGTGATTGTGGTGGATCAGTTGGCGAACAAAGGAAGGCCTTTCAATTAGTTTGACATGTTGGCTCTCCGTCTGGAGGGGAAAGTAACAGAAGCTCGGCATCTGCCAAAGGGTCAGCAAGAAAATATCTTCATGTCCACTTACATACTTGATGCAATCTGCACCCATCAACAGTTCCCTGGCTTGGGTTGGGCATGGACACCTTCATAACCTTTGTGCACACCTATTGCAAGTTGTTCTCCGTGTGTAGATTCCATGGATTTATAATACAGTTATCAGACCATTTCGTCACCCCAGTGTATAGGATTATCTTTGAGTAGGGTCTGCCTTGCATGTCACAGGGAGCGATGGAGGTATTGGTTAACATAATAGATTGGTATGCCTCACCCCTTTGCACCTTCATCCGGATGTATAGCACAGAGAAGGCTCCACATGTGTTACCGAAGTTTTCCATGGACATGTTGGTCATGCAAGAGGATACATACCACATCTCAATAGGGTTGTCAGCAAGACTGCACAGGAAGAAGAAGGCACCTTGGCATGCTTTTCCTTTGCAGATTAGGCTGTATGAGATCCAGAATCTCAAGCATGTTGAGGCCGAGATAGAGGAATTCAAGAGGTTCACCTTCAACACCAGAATTTTCAATTCATATGACCTGCATCGCTTAGTGGAAGACCATTGTATGAGAGTGTATCATCCTTGGATCCACGGGGCATGTCATTGGCCTGAGGAACACCCATGGAGATATTGTTATAACTTTTCAAGGCTAAATGAACTAGTCAAGATGGTTGTAGAGTGGTTAGCAGTGCAGAAGGCAGCAGCATCTCAAAGAGTAGCAACATCAGCAGCAGCAGAGGGCAGCAGACCTGTGCATGACAACGGCAAAAGGAAGGTTGTCGACAGTGCAAAGCTGGAGCAAAGGAGCAATTTAAAAGCAAGTTCACTTGTATTAAGAGTACCTTTGGAGACTGAGGCAAAGATGCAACAATGCGATAGAAGGATTGCGCAAAGACAGAGAGAGAAGTAGAAGTTGAAGGAGGCAGAAAAGGAGTTGCAAGAGTTGAAGCAACAATTAAAGGAAGAATAAGAGTTGCGCAGAAGAGAGAAGAAAGCTCAGTAGGGAAAGGAAAAGGAGGAGGTGCAACATGCACACATTGATGAAAGTGTGCCCATATAGGTTATTGGTTCATTCGAACAACTAGAAGATAGCAAACAGGGTGAGCAGTCGTAGGAGCAGGACTTTTCTCGAGAGATTGAATAGATGTTAGAGTAGATGGACATGGATGTGGTTCAGTGAGAGTAAGATTATGATATAAACATCATGCCCAAAGACCAAGAGGTCACTCCATCGAATTCACCAGTTCTGGGAGCAGAGCAAGTCCCAAGTAATCAAGGAGACACTGAAATCCTTGAGGACAATTAGGAAGCAGAAGTGCAGAACATGTCCTTCAACAAGTCACAAAACATAGTTGTACAATCATGCAAAGTGCCCACTCTAGATGTCCATGTATCTCCTGCGCAGTTTGAAGAACGAGTGATCATGTTTGATGTGCACAGACATCTAACTGTATTGGCCGATGCTACAAAGGAATATGCCAAACCCACCAACTCAAGTGTTAGATTATTTATAGCTGAGAATGAGCACATGGATAAGGAGTTACAAGTGGCCAAGCAAGGAAAAGAGCAAGCTACAACATATACCAGAGTAGAGTTGAAGAAAGTGATACTTAATGAAGTATCATCCCTCGAGACAGACATATGGAAGTTTTACTTTAGGTTAGTCACCGTGCAAAAGTTAGTTGTCCATCTTAATGGTTGGCAGAAATCTTGTACTAGGAGAGCACACATCTTGACAAACACACTATTGTTGATCACATGTAGATATGGAAAATTAGGTACAAGGGATCCCCATTGTACTTGACAAAGATGATGAAGCCAAAGGCAGTGGAGTTGAAGGCATGCATCCAGATTTAGATCTGGAACTATGAGGAACTCCCACAGCTCATCACCAACTTACAAGCTTCAAATGCACGAGTGTTCAGGAGCATGGATGTCGTTGTGTGCACGCATGTGATCCCATTCATTGGCACACTCACCAAGGAAAAATCAAAGAACCAAGTCCAACTGGATTATGACATGTACTTCGATTAGTTGATGCACATAGCCACCAATGCAGAATCATAGATGAGCATAGACACTATGCACCAGTATGTCATTGGTCCGGCTGCACTCAAGACCGTGATACACATGCTATCTGACGAGTTGGATAGAGGTGCCAAATCAGTGTACCCGGATGCAACAAAGGCAAGAGTTCTCTTTCAAAATAATGTCACCACGGAGTACGTGGACACCATAATAGACTACCAAACTAAGAATCAATTCACCACCATCGGTCATCAAGAGGATGTCGACGAGTTAGTCTTGCCACAGTTGTCTAAGTCTTAGTGATTCCTTGTATGGCTTACTCAATCCCAACTTTTTCTCACATGGGTACATGTGCAGATTGTATTGTAAACATGTTGTAAAGTGAAAGACCAAGTATTAATAGTAGAATGTAAACAGTCATGTGTAAGTTGAAGAGTCATGAGGGTAGGCTAAGAGTCACAAAGGGGAATTTCAAGGGTCACCCCACCCTTTTCTATATGTAGAACCTCATAACTCATTGTACAGGATTTTTGGAGCCAAGATTTTGATAGGTATAACTTAGAGAAAGCTTGGAGTGTATTGTAACGAGCCTTGGCTTCTCCACAGTGTAGAGCTAGTACATCTCTCTGGAGGAGCAGGCGATAGTGACTGTAATGTTCCGCTATCGAGGCTAGTGGTTGTCATGGTTGTATGTATGATTGGATCTTTAACTCTTTTAATATAACAGATCCATCATGTTTCATGCATATATTGTTATTGTAGTTTGGCTATCATGGTTACTCTAATGATGTATGTAGTTGTAATTTATGCATGTATGTATGGATTTTTCTGTATGTGTTTGTATGAATCTTATCGAAGCATGTTGTTGGTATAACTAATCACTTTGGATCGCCAGTTATCCTGCTTTCCATCTCATTATGTCTTTCAGCTTGTGTGTTTCTCTTTCAAGCTACGTATTATAACAGGCTTCTAAGGGGCGCACTCTTCTCCCCTTCCATGTGTTAGAATCTTTCATGCACCTTCCTTGATTTGCTGCAAGGTCACACCCTTGCTTCCAACAAGGACATCTTACTTACCTTTATGCACAACCTGAGTCAAGTCGATACCGTACTACCCACTGCTGGGACTCCTCCAAACAGTCTGAAGTCTAGCTGGGACTTCTTACAAGGGAATTCCCATGACATGTTGGTGGGTCCAACACCATCAACATGTATCTTTTGCGTCCTTGAATACAGGGCCCATACAAAGACACCTGTGTGAGCTACAGTTTTAACGTATATTACATCATCCATCTCCATTTTCCTCATATTCTACATTATTAAAAGCACTTCTAATGGTTTATTTATAGTGATTAATGCCCATATAATCAAAGACATAGAATGTGATAATTGTGAAACTTTAGCATCACCATTCCACTGAGTCATTGCTTAAAATTATTCATTCTATGTTCCATCGTTGAAAATCATTTGAAGGATGAAGCATCTCCCAATGAATATAGCAAACAAAAAATGTTAGACTAGATTTTCCCTCAACAGTTCTCTTCAAATTAATGTAAAATGTTGTAAACCTCTCACTAGCAAGGCCCTCACATATCTTCAAATGGATTTTTCATAAAGGTGTTAAATGTAAAAAATAATCAATTATGAAGTTTGTGATTGTTTTTCCTCTACAAATTACCTTATTAATCCATGGAAGCATGGTAATTTTTCCTCTTCAAGTTACCTTATTAACCCTAGACACAACTCATGGCATTATTAAAAATAACTTGAACTACATTATCTACCCTAACATTCCTCCAAAATTTTGAAATTATATTATGAAGTCTTGTTGTGATCCAATGCCTCCACTCCCTTAGAAAATAATACACATTTTAAACAGAAAAACTACACATTGATTAATATCATATAACACATAACAAACCAAATCACATAGAATTGTGCAACTTCCATACTTCCAAAACTTTGATTTAATTCAATATTCGTCACTCTTTTATTCTAATCTCCTACAAAAGTTGTTCTCAAACCCTCATAATTCGGGACTCATTTCCCCTTTCCAAACCTAAGCACCCTTTTAAGTACATTCAAATAGTAAACACTTCTTATCACATTAAATAAGATTTCATATGCATAAAAAAAATCAAACATGACATCAACATCATCGACATGACTTATTTTGAAGTTATTAAAAGGATAAGTTAATCTTATAGAAAATAGACCCTCTTTCCAATTACAAATCTAAGAAGAATCCAATAGAATATTCAGGCATGGGAAAATTTGTACCATGATCCAACATGCATTCATCATGAAACAATGTGTTTAGGGGTCTTACCCAATTCTTAATCGACTTGGACTATTAAAAACATTTGAGTTGTGGGTTCTAACTCTCTATCCCCTGATTCTAACCACCAAAGAAAAGTTTTCTACGAGATCAAAGGGATCCATTCTTAAAAGTGTTAAATGTTGATGTTCCACTTGACTTTGTTGAGATGTAATTACAGGACAAAAATGTTTGAAGAAAGAATAAATCGGAGATGAGAAACAACTATCTCTATCTGTAGATGTTACCACTACCATATTTTCCTTTTCTACTTTTGAATTGTTAGTCTTTCTTTACTCTTTAATTCCTAGGGTCACCTTGAAGCATTGTTCAATACTACATCCATAACCATTGTAGGTAAAAGGAAGGGGGTCCATTGCTCTTTTGCTAAGGACCTCATAAAAACTTTCCCACAAAGCAAGCATATAAGTTTGTTGAGGACTTTTCTCTATGTGTTATCATGTGCCAACATATGATTTTGGAGGTTCCATTATAGTAGGATTTTACAACTTTTAGCATAGCATCTTTTATATAATATGTCAAGTGTGTTAGGAACATTTATATTGATATTTTTAAATTTAATTTGGATGGTTAAATGATGAAACATAACATTGGTAGTGAACCATAGGCATGTAATTTCATGAACTGCTCAAGAAAGCAAGGTATTTCCAAACAAGATGAACACCTTAAGCAACAATTGACAACCAAATCAAAGATTTAACCCTCAAAGAGAAAAAGGTCCAAAACCCCAAACAACACAACCATTTGAGACAATATGTTAATGCAAAATAAAAATATTGTAGATAAGAGTTTTTCATAATCGATCTTCAGCAAATTATCCCCATGCTCTTTAAATAGAAATCGTAAACCAATCAAGTGTTAAGCCACGGATCAATATAACCATTGCTATCAAAAAGAATATGAACCATGTGATCACATTATATCTACAACATATCATGATTGTATGATTACATAGTTTTATTTATACACTAATGCATACTAAAAAAACACAATAAAGCAACACATTTGTAGTTCAAGTTGATATTAACTAACTCATGTGTGCCTAAATATCCAAAAATATAATTCCAAATTATTTCAAGCATTATTTTGTCAGTCATTGGTCACTATGTCCAATGGAGAACTAAATTCAATGGATTCATTATCAATTCCAGCATATAGCTCCAAGAAAAAATTTTAGTCTTCACCCTATTTATTGTGTTCATGCAAGAACTTCTTGTAACAAATAGTGATTTCAAGCCTCAACTTTTAGATTTCTTTCGCGCGGTCTTTGAATTTTCAACAAGGCTCATTGATTTCAAGGTTTCGTTATGTTGAAAAAAATTCCCTCCTCAAACAATTTCCCCTTAAAAGACAGAAAACTTCATGTTATGGTGGCAACATAGTGATTAAGTACATAATACAATGGTATTTAGGTTTTTTTTTGTTTTTTATATTTCAAGAATGGTCAAATTCAAATCAAATTTGATCCCAGTAAAATTAACCATAATTTAATTGCATTTTTAAAAGGAAAAAAAATACATTTTAAATATGCATTGAAGCATTCTGAGAATCAAGAAGTGTCTTGAGAACAAAAAAAATCCAACCATTTAGCGCTAGAAAAATGAGGATCAAGATTTATGAATAATCATTTATTTTCTTTCTTGTCCTTGGGGTTGTTCTTTTTCAGAGACAAAACTTTCCAATTGTCCTTGCGGTCGTTCTCTTTCAGAGACAGAACTTTCCAATTCATGTACTTTCTTGCCTCCTATCTCATCTTTTTGGCATACTAGCAGAAGTAGATTCATGTTTCATTTCATCAACTTATTCATTCTATAGTCATTGAGATGTGACATCATTATTTCTGAGTATTCTTATTATCTTAAGTAGGTGTGGCCTCCTCTACTTCATCCTCTGAACATGTGGGATCAAAAGCCAACCTTTTGTGTTAAGAGCTTACCCCTTTTTCTTCCTTGGAGTTTTTTGACCTGCAGGCAAAAATCCTGCAAGTGACCTACTTGAAAGCATGAGTTACATCTAAATATTGTGTTTTCATAGTATAGACATTGGATCCATTGAAATGTACCATTTTTCAGCATTATGCGATCAGATAGACCTTTTCTTAGGTTTATTTGAATACATATTTGAGTATAAGTAAATAGTCCTTGTTGAATTAGCTCATTATCTGTTATTTTTTAAATGCCAAAAGTATTCCCAATGTCTTCCAAAACATTGTGATGCGAGAAAGGGAGAGGTAAATTTGGAAGCCACACAAATACCAACATCTTTGTGATGATCCTTGTTGTGGGTTCAAATTCCAAAAACCATGGAGATATGAAAAGGCATGCTCTTCCCTAAAACCAAGGTCCTTCACTCATAACTTTGACAAGGTTCCCCCGGGTATCACACTTGAAAATGAAAAAATCCTTGGAGAAGATATCACATTTTTTTGTCCAGGCTATGAAAATCACTGATGCAAGGCATTTTCTTTTGGCCAAAACCCATTGAATCTACATATGATACCCCTTGAATTAAGGGAATAAAAGAGATGGTTTACCTCTTGGGTTTTAATATCCAACGATGGCATATCATCCACCTTCCCCACAATGTATGGCCCTAAGATGGAGGATAGTTGTTCCATATGAACATGCCCCTTTCTATGCATTGCATCTTTATAGGATACAGAACTTGCAGGGTTCCTTGATCCTGTGGTGCCCCCATTTAACCTGAAATTCAAAATTATGGAGGAGTTTCATGAAATACATTAGTTTTACAGTTGTGATAGGTTCTGAAATTGTTTACCTTCATAGAGAAGACATTGCATATTTGCAAGAAACCCCAACATGTTCTCTACCATCTACTTCAGTTTTTCCACCAAGTCTATACCCTTGACCCAAAAAAGGAGAGACTTCCCATTTAGGGTTTTTATAAAGATCTAATAATCCTCCTGATCTGGACCTTCCTTTCCTTTTTCCGTGGAAAATAATTGTAATATATGCCATACAGAAAACTAGAGAGGTTATATGAACATAGATCTAGGTTAACAACTCAGAGGGGCCTCAGGCATGGGGTCGTGTCTACCTATCTTGCTTCAATAGCGTAGGTGAGTTCAAGATCTGTGATTATCAAAGTGTATGGGGTACCCAACCAGCCTAAGTACTCACTCATACAACCCCTACCAAAACTAAAAGAGCCCTTCATGTTTCTGTCTAAGTGAAAGAGGAGAGACCCACGCAATTCACCAATGGTAATTTTGTCCAACCTTGTTTCCTTGCCTATTGAGAGCACAAAGAGATTGTAAGGGCAAAAGGATATTAACAATTGAGCAACTCCCCAAGATGCCACAAGAAACCCTCCTTTTACATGAGTATATCTAAGCACAACATCATAGGATCTATCACTTATCACAAAGGAGTAGCCCAAATCCACCCTTGTCTGAAACTTGCAATCTCGAGGCGTCTTCAAAACCCTAATTCACACAAGGAGCTCCATCTCCGCACTCTTATTATTCAAATTCCACTTTATTTGATATGTATTTTAGTATATTATTGTCATCAATTTAGTAATTTTAAAATTTTATCATTAATTGTGATGTCTTGAATTATATATCAAAACAATTACAAGTCCACGGGCTTACTCAGCCAGTGATCACTAATGTTGTTAAGCATTTAACTATTTCTATATTGCCAAGTGCTCAATTCAAACCCATTGAGTGAGGAAATTTAAGGGATATTTCTCCACATTCTTGGATGGTATGTATGGGTTACCCAACCAGCCTAAGTACTCACTCATCCAACCCCTACCAAAACTAAAAGAGCCCTTCATGTTTCTGTCTAAGTGAAAGAGGAGAGACCCACGCAATTCACCAATGGTAATTTTGTCCAACCTTGTTTCCTTGCCTATTGAGAGCACAAAGAGATTGTAAGGGCAAAAGGATATTAACAATTGAGCAACTCCCCAAGATGCCACAAGAAACCCTCCTTTTACATGAGTATATCTAAGCACAACATCATAGGATCTATCACTTATCACAAAGGAGTAGCCCAAATCCACCCTTGTCTGAAACTTACAGTCTCAAGGTGTCTTCAAAACCCTAATTCACACAAGGAGCTCCATCTCTGCACTCTTATTATTCAAATCCCACTTTATTTGATATGTATTTTAGTATATTATTGTCATCAAATTTAGTAATTTTAAAAGTTTATCATTAATTGTGATGTCTTTAATTATATATCAAAACAATTACAAGTCCACAGGCTTACTTAGCCAATGATCACTAGTGTTGCTAAGCATTTAACTATTTCTATATTTCCAAGTGCTTAATTCAAACCCCTTGAGTGAGGAAATTTAAGGCATATTTCTCCACATTCTTGTATGCTATGTATGGGGTACCCAACCAGCCTAAGTACTCACTCATCCAACCCCTACCAAAACTAAAAGAGCCCTTCATGTTTCTATCTAAGTGAAAGAGGAGAGACCCACGCAATTCACCAATGGTCATTTTCTCCAACCCTGTTTCCTTGCCTATTGAGAGCACAAAGAGATTGTAAGGGAAAAAGTAGATTGACAATTGAGCAACTCCCCAAGATTCCACAAGAAACTACCCTCCTTTTCCATGAGTATATCTAAGCACAACATCATAGGATCTATCACTTATCACAAAGGAGTAGCGCAAATCCACCCTTGTTTGAAACTTGTAGTCTTGAGGTGTCTTCAAAACCCTAATTCACACAAGGAGCTCCATCTCTGCACTCTTATTGTTCAAATTTTACTTTGTTTGATATGTATTTTAGTATATTATTGTCATCAAGTTTAGTAATTTTAAAATTTTATCATTAATCGTGATGTCTTGAATTATATATCAAAACAATTACAAGTCCACGGGCTTACTTAGCCAGTGATCACTAGTCCTGCTAAGCATTTAACTATTTCCATATTGGCAAGTGCTCAATTCAAACCCCTTGAGTAAGACATAATAGTCTATGCAAACATACTTACTAGAAATACCATCCAAGAATGTGGAGAAATATCCCTTAAAATTCCTCACAAAACTGGGAAAAAAACAGGAAAAAACTAATTAAAAGTTGGATTATAATATATTATATGAATTATAATTTATAATATATATAATAATATATATATTATATTATTTATATATTAAATTATATTATATAATAATTATATACATATTAATATTATAATATATATTAATCAAATATATATAGATTGGAAAGTTCTACAATTCAGGCCCTTTGAGTAAGACATAATAGTCTTGCCAAACTATTTACTAGAAATTACCATCCCAGAATGTGGAGAATTTTATCCTTAAATATTCCTCACAATATTGGCAAAAATAGGAAATAATTAATTAAGTTTGGAAATAATATATATATATATCAGGCAGGGAAATCAATGGTTCTATTTCAGTCTACTTGGAAAATCCCTTAGTGGCCTCTAGAACAACCACTTCTCTATAATTATCATATAATTAGTTTAAATATTCCTTTGCTTACTTGAGAAAAATAGCATGACAAGTAGATAACTAACTATATAAATCTAACCAAAATAAACATTGCTACTTCCCCAAAAGTTACAACACAAATGTGTCAAGGGACTTGAGAAAAACGTTGTGATGTGGTTTGTGTCAACCAGAAATAACACAAGCTTGACAAACTCAAAACTAGTATGTTTCCAGGGACAAATGAAATATGAAACACATCATTCTCTATGATCAATAAACAAGGAGCAACACACTTATTCATTGATAAACTGGCTCAAATCACATATTTTCCCTAAACAAAACCCTGCTGCTCCCACTACCTCCCCCTTTTGTCCATTGAAATTAATATCTTCCTATTTATAATGCATCCAAAACAAGGGAGGAAAAGCCTTACAATTATACTTGAGCACCCTTCTCGAAGTACATCCTTGTTAAGCATTAAAATGTTTAAACAGGGAGAAAAACCTTGTAATGTGACTTGTATTGACAAGAAATAGCACAGATGAACACAACTCAAAACTAGAGTTGTTTCCAGTGACAAAAGTGAAACAAATCAATATCTTTGTATTTATAATCTATTTAGAACAAGGCAGGAAAAGCCTTACAATTCTTCTTGAGTACCCTTTTCATAGTACAACCCAACCCCCCAATTCTTATTTAACCTACTTTTATTTTAATCGTGAGCTTATTGGGTCAACTTATAACCCATTCAGAAACAAGATTTCGAATATAAATACAATTTACGTACTTATTTCCCAAAGTGTGCCTACGTATTTTCTGCTCAATAGACATCAAAGATCATGACCTCGTACCAAATAACATGCATGCTACTGCACATATCAACATTTGTGGTAAACATCCAAGTCTTTCCACCACATAAAATGCTCATGACAAGCATACCCTTGCATTGCATGGACTAAGGGCTAGAGTGTACAACTTGTGATTTTAACAGAGCACTAGAGCAAAGACCACCCAATTACCAATCCTCAAGTAACATAATGCTTGTTGATATTCACATTTGTTGGTAGTTTAATGTTTTAATTGTATATATTTCCAAATATTGGCATGGAATAACTTAACAAGCTTTTTGGAGGAATTGGCATAAAAAAAGCCCTGCCACAGAAATGAAGCAATAATAAATAACCAATTTATAATCCACGAAACATTAAGAAAAAATGCTTTATGCAAGACTGAGATACATACCTAGTCCAGATGTTGTTGGCATAGAAACAATATTACCAATCTGTTGGTAAAATTATGCTAGTTGTCATTTATGGCTTCCCTGTATCGTAATGAGGGTTGTCATGGTTGGAATTCATAACCCTTTTGCTAAATTTGCCAGTCAATCTCTTCCAAAAATTGCAAGCAATGGAATTCAAATTCTACAGGCTCCAAATTTGAAAATTTTAATATGAAAAACACCAATAGAGATGATTAATACAATCATTCCTTTTATAAAATAAGCTGCATTTCAAAGATGAATAAAGAAAGACACGAAAAGAACATATAAAGATTGAAAAATTTTCCACCCTTGTAAAATATTGCACCCTATTTTGGATCAATCCATTGGTCTAGAATGAATGTGTTTTACTAATTAAGGTACAAATGCCTGCCTACTTGCATGTCCTAAAAAATTATTAAACCTCAACAAAATAAGTTATACATTGTGAAATTTAGTACACGTGGCTAAGATGAATATATCAATAATGCTTCCTAAACTAGTGTTGTGCTCACCTGAAGAACACTGAGGTGAAATAAATCCATATTTAGAAGGGTTGGTGTGATAGACATAAGCTTAATGATCTATTTCTTTCATAGCAAGCAGTACAAGATGAAGCAGTTCATCTACATCATGAAAGCTAAAATCAATGACTCTTTTCAAAGCGGATATTTCCTCTGCTCCATATTTGGAATCCTTGACAGTAGCAAAAGAACTATTTGCTTTGGAGAAAGCCTCTAAAACTGAATTAACATCCAATGTCCGCAATTCAACAAAAACTTTTGTTTAGCTACTGGTGAAAATTTCAATGAAGAAAAATCATTCAATTTTATACAAAGCCATCTGTACAAAATGATATGAAATTACAACTTACAAGCACATCCATAAGAGAGTTCACAAAATCAGTATAGAACAAAGTAGATGATCAATCTTCTATCACGTTA
Organism: Pinus taeda; assembly: GCA_000404065.3. Classification (NCBI taxonomy): domain Eukaryota; kingdom Viridiplantae; phylum Streptophyta; class Pinopsida; order Pinales; family Pinaceae; genus Pinus; species Pinus taeda. The sequence continues at coordinate 109,417 of APFE030552020.1, read as the reverse complement.
GGCCTTATTTAAAAACTTGCATTTCATAAATAAAGATTGCCCAAATGTGTTCTTCCACTTACTTGTTGCAATATGCGGTCAATAAGTTGATGGCTTCGAGCAACAGTCACATGATTGCCAGATGATTGTAGAGATCCAACTCCCTTTACTAGATTTATGTAAGGGTCCTTCTCCATTAGGGCATGGTTATTCAAGTTGTCCACATTTGATGCTGATGAATAAGGGGACTCACCTACGCACAAAAAACTATTAAACAATTGACACATGTACTAACATGAAATTATAGTAGCAGCTCTCATCCATGAACACATGGACCCACATGTGTTTGTGTGAGAATGATGGTACATTATCACATTAAAATTCACTATCAGCATAAATCTTAAGCTTCAACCCATCCTAAATAGCAAGTAGTACACCAACCTCAAGAAGAGATATTTTTTTAACTATGGTGAATCAATAACCCATTGAAGTAATCTAGGAAAAGGCCCAATGTCAAACCTAGTGGATGCCACTATTACACCAAGAGTATATCCAACAGCCATAAGCCAGATATACTAGGAATTTATGACTTAGCAACAGCTGAGACTCCACAACAGTGGGGAATCTTACTTCTTGAGCCTTATCACAATGGGCCAAAGATGTCCCCCCATAGGATTTGAAACCAGATGGAAGGAATAACATCCCATTATGTCAACCACTCGGTCTTCCCGCAAGGAGACTTCAAAAAGAAAATTAGTAACCTCACCCAAACAATAGGCATGAAACATAAACACTTCACAGATTCAATGGGGACATGGTTGGGATTCTACTATAATTTCCCCTTGAAATTGCTTGCTCATCCCAGTATAACCCACGTAGCCAGACAAATTCCAACAATTCTAATAGCTTCAATATTTTGAACAAGTTAAATTAAAAAGACTTCAAATTTTGATATCTAATGTTTCCCAAAATCATATTTCCATTTTGATGCCCGTGACTTGGGGGATATATGACTACAGTCACATGATCTACTGCAAAGAAACAATAACTACTAGGATGATGAACTTCACATTAGCACTAGTAGTATCAAATTGTACTTAAGCTATCATTTGCACATTTAGATTTAGCGTAGTCTAAAGAGCCCACAAATTAGCTCGGAAAATAATGAAAATTCTGACAAGATTATGACAAAATCCAGTAGAATGTTTTTTAAATCTGGGTTACAGCTTTCAAACTTCAGGATTTTAGATGCCCTAGGGGTTCTTAATGGTGCTGAATCCATTTCCACCATCAAAAAAATGATTCAAACACTCCAGCATTCTGATTTTTTCGAAACCAAGAAATAAAGATTACAAAAAAAAAATTATCGGGTTCTGGCAAGAAATCTATCGTCCGGGCGAATTGGTGGTCTCGATAACAACACCTTTAAATTTAAGTTTCACATTGGTTTTCAAGATAGAAACAACATCCAGATATCAAAAACAAACCCCCACATAAACGCTACTGGGCAAGAACTAATCGTCACCATTTTTACTCAATTTCTAAACATATTTGATTCAGGATTTTAGGAACAAAAATATGTTCTGGACAGAAAGCACAAAACCAAATATTTGACAAGTTGACATAAGAAAACTAGTGAAGGGGGCACATAAACATATTGGGCTAGCTTCAATGGTAAAGCCTTAAAATCCCTATCTGGAATCAGAGTTGGAGGTCATGTCAATCTTTGGGATTAGAAGGGGATCACTTGGTTTTATAGAATGCATATGTGGACACCTAAAAAAGAGAACATCAAATTGAGGAAATGGCCCCATTTTCCTTGTTACAGAATAAGAATAGAGGTGAATATACTACTAGACAAGGCTACAAAGCAAAATTTGCTTTAGATAATAATAAGACTACATGGTGGTGGAGTAAGATCTGTAAGAATAATGCCCCGAAAAAGACAAGAATTTTATGTGACTAGTAATAAGGAACAACACCCTGACATGGGATGTTTTGGAGAAGGAGAGTAGGCAGGGCTCAAGGATCTGTAAGGCATGTAGAATGGAGGCAATATGATAAGACATAATCAAATATTTTCCTGATTAGTTAGTTGAGAATATGGAAGACTATAAAATCCCAAATATTTGACAAGAAGTGTTTATGGTCTATTATTTTTCATAAAACTCAACAACGAATATGTGAAGTATGCTAAGGAAAGAGTTGAAAACTAAACTTTAAATTCAATCCACAAATATACTGAGTTTACTAACTAGCATGCAGCAGAAGATAAGGAACAAATGAAGACATAACACACCATAAAAAACTCAACACAAAAAATTTTCCGAAGAAACCCCAACTGGGGAAAACCTGCAAGCTTGGTGGCTTCTATTTGGCTGCTTCAGCAAAAATATTATTCAAAATAATATTACAATGAAGGGAAAACTTGCCTTTGGATCTACAAATTCCTCAACACACGGATACACCCTCTCTCAGCCTCATGGCCCAGTCAACCTGTGCACTGTACGAATCCATACAACTTCGTACATCTTGAACACGACTTCTTTTGCACCCCGAATATAGTCTGGCTGAACTATATTAGGTGTTGGATAAGATCTGAAGCTTGTGTGCCTCTATTTTTCCCTTAATATGTGTTGATCTAAAGCCCTAGTTCACTGAAACCCTAGCTAAAAGTGTTATCTTCTTACCGCCTTTGCCACCAAGTCTTTAGTGCATGAATGAACCAAGTGAACGTTCTTTTCCCTCTTATATATTGACCTGGGCCCTCTAGTGCCACGAAGGGATGAGATTATATCTCCCTGGATAGTTGAGATCGCTTTAATTGTTGACTATAAGAGAATTTAAATTTTCCTATGTGAAGGAATAATAATAAAAAAAGTATAACTACGCCTTGGTCCCTCTACCAAATTTAGTACACCTGCTAAATTCAAGTGAACCCTTCCTCCTCTAACTCCATTTAACACTCCCTCTTAGAGAGGAAGGTGGTTTGAACTACACCCATATTGTTCCTGAAATAAACAAGGCTCAGTCTAGGCAAAGCCTTGGTCAATATGCCCATTGTATGCTTTTCTCTTGGATACGGTGGTAGCAAATCTCAATGCACTTGGAGCAGTCATGGAACACTAAATTGTCAGAGAGTTTAGTGCATCTCTCAATGTCATAATGTGTGACTGTAGGCTCCAACCTCTGACTGAAAATCCCAACACGCAGTTTCCTCAACCAGATGGCCTCATAAGCTACCAAACCAACAAACATATATTCAACTTTGGTTGAGCTCAGTGCCACTGATCTCTACTCCTTGTTGAACCAGAAAACAAATACTGACCCAACACTGAAGGTGGAACCTGAACTACTATTCATGTCTATGGAAATTCCTACCTAATATGCATCTATGAAGCCTTTTAGCTTCACTCCATCCATCTTTTGTACAACAACCCATAATCTATTGTGCCTCTGAGGCACCTGCATATATGTTTAGTAGCAACCTAGTGCACTCTAGTAGGTTAAACCGTGAACTAACTCAATTGGTTCACTACATAGAAAATGCTAGTCACGCATTCACAAGATACATCAGTGGACCAATCAATTGTTTGTAAAGTGTGGCATCAACTTGATGAAGAAACAACAGGTGAAGAAGGAAAAGGGTCAACTTTGGGATCATCATGAGGTTGATGTTGTTTAGGTGGAGGAGAAATTGGTTGAGAAGTAGTTTGGACATTCATAATCATAGGGGTCAAAAATAACCAAAATCGAAAACTAATGGTAAATCCGCGAAGGGACAACATTTCCATATAAGGAGCACCAATATTTACAAAAGAAGGAAAAATACCAGGATTCCTATCAAAGGGGCTTCCTATACTGGTAGACTCAGGAAATTTTGCCATTAGTCTCAACCCAAGATCTACTAAGGAGTATTTCCAAAGGAAGGATATTGTTTTGCGCCAAAAAATTGATTTTATAAATTAAAGAGACAAACAAAACAATAGGGTAACTAGGCATAAAGGTTTAACAAGCAATCATGAACTTCAATATACACCTTGGCGAACCAAGGACTTAACATATGCCAACCAAATCTCCCTGAATGTTATTTTTGGTTTATCATGGTATAAAAGGCCACCAAATTGGTTACCTATGGATGGATAGCGACCTATATGTGACTCCCAAAACATACGTGACGATACATGGAAATGAAATCCATAGTAGTGTTGTCTAATGTGTAATCCTTCGATGAGAGTGTTCCCATATACTTTTCATGTGTGGAGCGTCATCCGATATACACAAAGGTATGTGGATAACGATCCTATACACTTACGTACGTGGAATGGTATTGCACCCCCATGATGAAATGTTGGAAAAGAATGATAACTCCTACATTTAATGATGTTAGAATATGTCTCTAGCTTAGACCTATAGATGTGTCATTAAATTCCAAATGCTCCTTAGGTTAATTGAGTGAATTTTACAATTGATCTTGAATTAGATTTTAGTTTCAAGGCTCAGAACTTGATGCCACCTTAACACACCTATGATGCAACTAATATGACGAAAATAACTCTTTTTGTTTTCGCTGAAACCTATCTAGTGTAGGAAATAGGTGCAAACAGTGATGCAACAATAAAATATGCAACTAGAAAGATCTTCCTAATTAGATCTTTCAATTTCAATATTCCAAATCAATTCAAAGGATTAAAAAAATTCAAACCATGCAATGTAATCTATGGATGATTCCCCTTAAAAATATGCAAATGTAATCTATGCACAATTTCCTTTCTTGCTGTGAAAATGAGAATTCTAACTATGAAAATGTGACCTATGCAAGAGAATTATTAAAAAAAAAGACAAGAGGATTTTAATGATATCAAACGTAATCTTGGATTTCATGAACAAAAGACTCAAACTGAAATTGGGTGAAAAATCAAAAGTCAAAATAGATGACACTCAAAGGTGATTAACACTCATACACTATGAAAATATGAAAGCCAAAACATGCATTTTCACACTAGGGAATTCTAATTTCACACCCTAGATGCAAATGCAAAGAATTTTCTTTTCACCACACTTAATTTTAAAAAATTAGGAAAACTAAGATGTAAATTTTAATCACTGATTCAAATGCACTTTTCAGAATGAGGTCGAGAACAACAATTCATCCAAGTGACCATTTATCAAATGAAACAAGTTTGCAAGCAACCAAATCATAAGAACAAATAAAAATAAAAACCAATTCTTACCAAAGGAAAAAAACATAAGTTCAAACCAAATGGATGCTTTAGAGAGACCACAAGGCACCCAAGTACACAAGGAAGTTCAACTGGAAGTGGTTTGACCAAAGAGAGGCTCAAGAACCAAGGCAAAATTTGTTAAAAACCAGGGACCAATGTTGGTGCAGAAGAGGCACCAGTTCTCCGCAACATTGGTACATAGTGGGTATGGATGAGGTGCAATGCTTTTTCATAGGCACTGGGGGAGCATTGGGCCTAGGAAAGAAGATTTCAACATAAAAATTGCAAAAAAGGCTCAACAAAATCACTTCCTAGGTGTGTTCTTGGTTGGATTATACAACAAAGGTATGTAAGGAGGTAATCAAACACAATGGGCAAGGAAACCACCGTGGGAATACTTTGTTCCTTAGCAGAGTCACCAATTAGTTATACAAGATTTATGATTGCAGACAAAAGTATCTCCCTTGGGTCGGTGGCTAGCCTAGAACAACAAAGAGACAAAGAATTTAATGATTCTCCTTAAAGTAAATAGATAACAGAGTGAGGCCTACCTAGAACCCTTCGCAAACTTCGCTCCTTCTTTAGCTTGGAAGCTCCAATTCCAGCTATGAATGCCAAAATTATAAACTTCACAGTCAGATAACACAAGACAAGAAAGTACGAGATCTATGCAATATCATCTAAATACTCCATTTAATATATCAACATGGAATTGAAATATATGAAATAACAACATCACATATAGGAAAACAATGATTTCTTTGCATTAATATAAATGGAAGGAGATTACAACCATAAGTAGTAGTTTATCTCGTAGAATAGCTCCTCCAAGTTGTTGACTTGTCCCTTCCTTGTCACAATATGCACCTCCAATCACCCTAAATGCATGAGATAATAACTGTTGGGCCTCTAAATTAGACATAAATCAAGGCCCATACCTCTAAATTAGAAAATAATTAAGGCCCATATGACTATCCTTCAGCACATTAAAGCTCTCTTGTTGCATTAGATAATGTATTTTTAACTTTAATATGTTTATTAGGAAGGTTTATGGATAATTTCATATGTCTGCCTAATATTATTTATTTTTGTGTAATACTGTGAGAATATTGGGCAGATTATGAAGATTTGGAGGAGGAAATAATTTAGGGACTTTCTCCCTACTACATGAGGATCAATATTAAATAATAAATCAACAAGATATTCTAGAGTTATGGCACATATTTCGGAGCTCCAATGATTGAGAAAATCTAGGAATGTGTTCCTCGCCATTTAATGCAGATTCCTAGTATTGGGAACCAGATCCACTAATCAAGGGATTTTGGTGGGGAAAGCTTCCTCCTTTCATGGGGAATCATTCCCAATCATGTTTAATAACTACCAAGTTGAATTTTCCTCTACGGGTTGATTTTTATTAGTCTTCTTGTGGAGAGAACTCATATTTTTGTAGCTCCACTGTCATTTCTTGCAGGGATATAATTGTATTGATGGAAATAATGAATATTGGTGTCATGTTCAGCTTCTAAATCTTGGTCTCCTTCATAAGACTCTGATCTTCCTTAGACTTGGCCATCCCAGGAGCCTGAGAGCTCTTTTGTATCATTTACTTTTCTTCCTTTCACTTCTTATTCGCATGCATCTCTTGTTCTTATTTTTTCTATTTCTACATTTAGTGTTAATGACTTATTGTTGTAGGATTAGGTTAAATTATTGAAGTGAGTAATTTTTCATGATCACAAGCATCATTTCATCCTTGGAACAGATTTGGAAGGTCACAGTAATCATTGAGCTATTTGGATTAGTTTGCTTATTCCCAAATCTAGATTTCTGGAAGCCCTTTGTGGCAAATAACAATAGATTTCTGCTATTTTTTAGAGCATACTAATGAGCTTCAATCAATTTTATTCCACTTTAATTAGATCATAAAAACATTCTAGTTAATAATTAAAAATTTCCCCATTGCATTTGCACTTGATTATGTTAGGCATTTGATAGATTTACTAGCTCACTAGTTCTCGAATTATTTTATACTAGTAATTTTATGCCATTTTTTAGCATGGGTTAACAGAGGTATTTTTGAGCGATTCCACTTGGAATGGAGACATAAGACATCCTAGTCAATATTAAAAAATTTCCCATCCAATTTGGATTTTATTTGGTTGTTCATTCGGTGAATTATAACTCCCTATAGAAAATATGCAATTTCCTGTAGTAAACTAGAGGAAACCCTATAGCAACATTCCAACATGTATATACTTGCCCAAGTTCTCTCAAAAAGCTTTTTTATTTTCCCTTAGGATTGAATAAATACCCTTAGGCTCTAAATCAATTATTAAGGAATACTAAAAACCTCTTAGGACTTTCCTCTTTACCCATGCAAAACATTTCAATGATTTTGGTTAATGGACAAATTTATGAATTGGATAATACAATGATGATTTTCGTGATTTTCGCATCCAATGAAATTTGTTAATGGATTTAAACTCTTTGAAATGTAATGGTTAATATTTATTTCATCTTTACTTTATGCAATTAGAATAGGTTTATTTCCTTGTACTTTCTTTCTTGCAATAGGTTAAGGTTTCCATTTCGAGCATTTCATTTTCTGCAGTTAGTTTAGGATTTGATTTCATTACATGCACTCCATTACATCATGATAGTGAAATAAGGACACATTTTATGTTGCACATATAGTGGCGATACCTATTAATTTCGCACCAATCCTGGGTTGATAATTAAAGTTGGTAGCCTCAGGAGTTGCAACATTCTTGTTGCAATACCGAGGCTCATCACTTTTTGGCACCGTTGTCAAGGAGGTGTAAAAGTATGCATTGTTTTCTTCCCTAGTTGATTAATTTCTTTTTAATTTTTGCAAAAAATAAAAATAAAAAAGTTGCATTAGGCACATTTCATTTCAAAAACAAAAAATGGAATTGCATTAGTGTTTTGATTCAATCATAAAAAAAAAAAACAAAAATCTCCAACACCAACCCACCCCCCCATTTGATCACATGGTGCAATAAGAGCCAAATCACCATTCACTTTTACAGGTAGAAGAAGAAGACATGGTAAATAATGTAGAATAAATGGATGGAGATGATGAAAATGTGGATGATCCTCTCAGATTTTCCATTCAAGATACTGAAGGTAATGTGCACATGAAGAACATCCCTCCATCATTTCTTCCAAAATTTCGTGGTCTAAGGTCAGAGGATCGGGAAACCTTTCTCTTTGAATATAAAATCCTTTGTAGATCTTATGGTTACTTATTAAATACTCAAAAATTGAGATTGTGTTTTGGCAACATTGAAGGATAGAGCTCTTAAATGGTTTATGAGTTTAGGGACTAATTCAATAAGATCATGGAATGATATGCAAAATATATTTCTAGAAAAATATAAAGATCTTATCTTAAAGAAGAAATATTTAGAATGAATAAAAAATAACATGAGAGCCTTGAGGATCTAATACAGAGGTTCATGTATAATGTTGAGAGGGAAAAACTACATCATTTAGGATTCGACACACTAAAAACCCTCTTACTTAGAACAATTAGGGATGAATGGATTGATCTCCTTGATCTCATGAGTAAAGGTGATGTATATCAATTATCATTTTAAGAAATTTGTGAAACATGCAAACATATATCAAGAGGAATGGAAAGAGTAAGTAGACCAGCATCAAGATCGGTAAGTCATACTAAAGTTGGAAATTTGTTTGATGACTTTAAAATAGAAATTCTTAGCAATCTAACCAAACAAGTAGAAATGTTAAGAATGCAAGATGAGGAAAATGAAGATGATGATATTTGTGTTTTCCATGCAGAATCACATGATATTAAATATTTCCCATCATTACCAAGGTTGAAGGAAGTTTACCAAGAGCACAATGAATCAAGTCAATTGCCAATGCAACTATGTTATGTAGCTCCAAGAGGACCATGGAAACCTATTCAACTTGACATGATGTAAGTGTAGAAATTCCCACTGTAGATCAACGGATTATGCAATATACTAAAGAAAAATACAAGATCTACTTCTACAACAAACTTTGCGGAATCTTAATCAAATATGAGCAAGATCGAATAGAACACATATAACTGAGAATGAGAAGTCAACCACACATGAACACAAAAGAATAACCCGGGGAAAGTCTCAGCCTAAAACCCCAACTCTATATTATCCTACAAGTGGAAATATGTTCAAATTACAAAAAGAATCAGCTCTCAAGCTATCCTGCTCTCTCTGAAATCCAAATGCTGCTCATAGATAGTCAAAAGCTTCTCACTAACCTTCTCCCCTGCCCTCCAAGCCTCCTATTTCCTTGCGCAGTTTTCCTTGGGGTCAAGTGTTGCCACCTATGTGAATTGGCCTCTTCACACACTCACTAACCTCTGATCTACTACGCAATCCTGAAGGAGATAATTCCTTTTGCATGGATGAGTTTCCTATATAGGAAAAAATTCATCCAAATGATAGTACATTGTCCCTCCTCTGATATCAACTAGGTCTCTCTCTGAACTGACATCCTTGAGTTATTTACGAGAGAATATTCATTTATCTAGAGAGCAGCAGTTACATGCATGCAAGCATTAACTAACTAAACTCAAAATTAATTCAACAAACTGTTTGCATTAATCTAACTGGACTTAATCAGTTAACTAGGCCAACTAATTACAACTCAATATTACAACTCATCCTTATCTCTTTAATTGATGGATAAATTGCTCAATTAATGGAGAAACTATTGCATGTCCCCACATGGACTTCAATTTTGATTTTCCTATCGCAAGGTGATATAATAATACATATTTAGGTATAAATATAATAAATGTATTTAATTTTCAAATTCAACCTCTTATGTATAATATTAATATATGGTGAAGGCAATAAATCTTATAAACACAAAAAGGTTAATATTACAATAATAGTAAACATACCTCTAATAAATAATTCATGCATATATGTAGTTTGTAATTCACTAAATAAATTCTTATTGTATTTATTTATTTTATTAATAGTTTTGAAATTATTATTATTATTATTTTTGGGAATAAGAAAAGGTAATTTATTTATGTAACCTAATCAAATAATAAATTTATAATAACCAATTTATTAATATCATCTAATTAGGTAAATTACTATTCATTATAACCAATTGTTACTAATTTCAAGAAACACATTATTATATTAATAATTTTAATATTATAAAAGTAATAATAATAATATAAGTTCTTCATAAGGTAATCAGTCAAA
>APFE030552020.1:82555-98664 GCA_000404065.3 Pinus taeda | reverse complement strand
TATTGAAAGAATAATAATATTAAATTAATTAATAAAAGTTGGGATGGGTCCTAGGGTCAAAAATAGCCGTTAGAGTCTCTGCTCAGTCTATTTAAATTGCTGGGCCAGGTCTGTGTCTTCAACTTGTCCTGACGATGAACCACACTAGTTGGTTCGAAACGCGTCGACAAAGGTCATTTATATGTGATTCACGCAGAAGCTATTCTTATAATCAAGATGAATTAATTAATTAATTTTCAAACCGCTGTTAATATCAAATTTGAATTTTACTTCCTATTTTTAGTTTAGGGACTAACTAAAATAGGAACCCATCCTGAAATGATATTTATAGCAATGCTATTTATAGCACTTCCATTTTTCATTCCTTGTTGCTATGTCCAACACTGGTACCTGAACTGCTATTTATAGCAATGCTATTTTTATCATTTCTTGTTGCCATTTTCAACACTCTCTCTCAACAAGAAAGGCATTCAACTTGAACTTGATCCCGAACCTTTGGAATGTTTTGCATGCAACAGTTCTCCCAAGTGTGGTTGCTCCAACAACTCTAGAAACAAAAAATAAATCCCAACTGGCCTCTCTGTTGGGATAGAAACATACTCTGATGTTGGAGCTCCATCTGTCGCTGACAAGTACTCCCTCTCTAATTTCTGAGCTACTACAACACTCCATGCATCTCGCACTGTTACACACCTCCCTATGCCATCCTACACTGGTGCAACACTCCTGTGCCTCTCACATTGTTGCAGCCTGCTAGCTCTGCACTGTCTTGGGATTCCTGCACTGTAGCTCTCTTTGTTGCTCCATCCGCATATGTCTCTAACCACTCAGATAGTCCTACTACTCCTTGTCAGGGCTCCCGTAGAAAAGTCAAATCTAAAAGGTTGGGTACCTCAAGGATCCAGCCCCTATTTCAGCCTTCGTGGGACGATCACTCCACATCGCCCCACCTCCCACCTGGAGGTATGGCTGCTTGTGATCCCTCTGCCCACTTGGCTTGAAATTTCCCCCTACTCGGGGTCTCTACATGAGTGGATGCCTCCACTCGGTCTCCTCTCGACTTCTCTAGTTGTGGCTGCTCCACAACCTCCTGAAGTTGCTTCACCAATTGTGGCTCCCCTACAATTTTTTGAGACTTTTTATGGCGCTGCATGTTGAGAGGTAATTTACTCTCCCTCTCAACCACCAATTCTCCAACAGTTTCCTTGCTCCTCAAGGCTTTGCATGCATCTTATACCTCAAATGCATACAAGTTCTTGGCTAGCACACCAATCTGTTTCATCTTTTCCGCCATCACAAAATTTTATGGAAAAAGAGCTGATTTTAAATCAGCGATATTGGCCTCATCCAAACTCCGACTTAGCCGATTTTTTTTTTTAATTTGGGTATTTTTCAACACGAAATCCAAATCTGCTATCTATTTTTGAAAATTTTGAACAAAAATTTTCAGATATGCTCTACAATCTCGTCGCCCAATTTTTTTTTTTTTACTTAAAATTCTCTTCTTCGTATATTTTTCACTGCTTTGATCACCTTTGCTTTGATACCATGTATAAATTCCCACTGTAGATCAATGGATTATGCAATATACTAAATAAAAATACAAGATCTACTTCTATATCAAAATTTGCGAAAGCTTAATCGAATATGAGCAAGATCAAAGAGAACACATATAACTGAGAATGAGAAATCAACCACACATCAACACAAAAGAATAACCTGGGAAAGCCTCAGCCTAAAACCCCAATCTCTACATTATCATACAAATGGAAATATGTTTAGATTACAAAAATAATTAGCTCTCAATCTATCCTGCTCTCTCTGCAATCCAACTATTGCTCATAGACAGTTAAAGGCTTCTCACAAACCTTCTCCCCTGCCCTCCAGGCCTCCTATTTCCTTGCGCAGTTTTCCTTGGGGTCTAGTGCTGCCACCTATGTGAATTGGCCTCTTCACACACTCACTAACCTCTGATATAACTGCGCAATCCTGAAGGAGATAATTCCTTCTGCATGGATGAGTTTCCTACATAGGAAAAAATTCATCCAACTGATAGTACATTGTCCCTCCTCTGATCTCAAATGGGTCTCTCTCTGAACTGACATGCATGAGTTATTTATGAGAGAATATTCAGTTATCTGGAGAGCAGCAGTTACATGCATACAAGCATTAACTAACTAAACTCACAATTAATTCAACAAACTGTTTGAATTAATCTAACTGGAATTGACTCAATTAATTGGGCCAACTAAATACAACTCAATATTACAACTCATCCTTATCTCTTTAATTGATGGATGAATTCCTCAATTAATGGAGAAACTGTTGCATGTCCCCACATAGACTTCAAGTTTGATTTTCCTTAACTAATTAACTCAAGATGAATTAATTAATTCATTTTCAAACTGCTGTTAATATCAAGTTCGAATTTTACTTCCTATTTTTAGTTCAAGGACTAACTAAAATAGGAATCCATCCCAAAATGCTATTTATATCAATGCTATTTATAGAACTTCCATTTTTCATTCCTTGCTGCTATGTCCAACACTGGTACCCAAACTGCTATTTATAGTAGTGATATTTTTAGCACTTCATAGCATTTCTTGTTACCATTTTCAACAGTAAGAGCCTAATTCACAATTTCAATCTTATGTGCATCAATCTCAAAGTAATTGGAACACACCCTTTCCTTGGCAACCTTTGCCATCTCAACCCCAAAAACGCAACAATTTTGGCAAGGGACTTATGGGATCCATCCACAACATCCTCAATATTTTCCTCAATATCCTTCTTACCCAATTCCATGATATCCCTACCATTCACCTCCACCACAACCACAACCCCAACCCCAACCACATCCATCCCAAATATCCACTCCCACTCAACTACATGTACCACCATTTCCAAACCCATAAAATGAAGTAACTCAACCCACTTACAATGCTAAGGTACAACACTTCCAAATATCTCATCTTGATTTCAATGGTATTCATCTTAGCTCAGGAAGAATATTACAAAAGATAGATTCTCTTAATTCCTTTGAAGGACAACATGTAGCAAAAGAAGATTCAAAAGAGAAGACCAAAGAATCATGGGTTACACTTGATGAGGAGCGGTCATCACAATTAGAGATTGAGAAATATCCCTCATGGTTACCACAAAATTCTACATGTATTCAAGAGAACAATCAACAAAAAGAGGAATATTTGAAGTTCATGGTAGAAGAAAACACTAAGAATGATCCAAATATGTAAGCAAACCAAGGGCATTAAAGTTATATTGAGGTTTGGTTCCAGAAAATAAACAAGATGGAGCATCAATATTTTCTTCAATTGTGCTTGATATTTTCAAAGTCAAAGCATTTGGTCTTTGAAATTCAGGTACATGTCAAATCATAAATTTCAAGCCTACACATCAGTTTATCTGTTATCTTGATGTGCACATGCCTCCATTGGAAGTATTCCTACACCTGAAAATAATTTTGTTTTTTTCAAGTAGAGTAGGATAGGAAAATAAATAAAAAATGAAAATAAGAGAAAAAAATAAAAATATCAAGTGAAAACCTCATTTGAGGTGCCTGAGATTGGCTCATTGATTGAAAACCTCCATGAGTCGGAAAAAATGAAAAAATATAAAAAAGAAAATATCATAGGTGAAAACATCATTTGAGGCACCTAGGTAGACTTACTAGTTGAAAACCTCATTGAGGCGACTAGTAGGCCTAAAAATTAAAAAAGAGGAAAAAATAGAAAATATTTGCTCCATTTATCTCTCTGATTAATGCAAGTGCTCTCCAACATCTGCAAGCAACAAAAACAAGTTGGCACCAAAAAAAAAAGAAAAAAATGGTCAAAATTCTAGTCAAAGGAAGTCAAACTTGGACTTTCTCCTCCTTTGCTCAGATGCTCCAAAAGGACCAAGGCCATCCAAATAAATCACCCTCATCTATTTCCACCAGCCACTCATCATTTCCAATATTTTACCACTCATTTTCCTTGTTGTCCTGAAATACTACAGGAATGCTCTATTTTACTACAAGAAACATAAATACATAAAGCATAAAACTATTTTTATCATATCTTGAAAACCATGCATCCATTTTCCAAGTTTTTTCAGTGGGAGATGCATATGGATGATGGTAACGTGCTCAAGCGAATTTAGTAAATTCTAGTGCACAAATTTCAAGAAATAATCCTCCATCACCAACATCCATTTTTTAATTTTATCAATATTTGTGCATCCATTTAAAATGTTATTTCATGGAGAGATGCATATGGATGGTGGTAACATGCCTAGGCAATTTCAGAAAATTCTAATGCACAGTTTCCAAGAAATCGACCTCCATCAACTTCAGCCATTTTTAATTTTTCTCAAGATTCATACTGTTATCAGAAAATCAGGCCCCGATAGGCTGCTGATCAGGTAGACCTGGTGTAACTCTTTCAAACCAACTTTTGGCTGAGGCTTAGCCTCCCCAACCTAAGAGGGCTCTCTCATAAGATTAAAGATTTGGATAATGAATAAGATGGCTAACTCTATGAAACAAAAGAACAAGTGTAAGAGGTTGAAACATAACTAGAAAGTATCCATTGGGCTTATGGAGTCAAATATGCTTCAGTATTGACAATAACGTTAGCTTTACATACAAGTCGGGGCATAAGAATTCAACATATGGAGAATATATCATAAATGCATAGGACCACACAGTTTATAAATGTGTAAAGGAACTTAGAGCACTATGAGTGATTTCTAAGTAATCACACATTCATACCACCATTGTAGATAAAGAGAGAATAACAACACAAGACATTCTAAACATTGAATCCCTTATGATTCCTGAGAAGCAAAGACAAGCACTGTATTACTAGAAACAAAGTATTACACCAAAGCACAATAAGAGAGCTTCTTTGAAAAATCTTCAACCCTTAATACATTATTTATTCTCCCATATATAGAATTCATGTAGATTCCTTCCTCCAGCATGAGGGGAATTCTAATTCCTCCTAATTTGACACCTATTGACACTTAAAACTAACTATTTAATACAAAAGACAACTAACTAGCAGTCCTAGAGACCTAATACAACTAGGAGTGTAACTCCTTATTATGATTATAACAACCTTATATAAAAATTTAAAGACTTATTTGACACATATAACTCCATGAAGTCAAATTTTGTGGTGCTCATAACCCTCCAGCTAGCCCTTGATGACTCATCCTTTTGTTGTTCCTAGAAACTAGGAGACTGTTCCTTGCTCTGTTCTGGCTGAAAAATAGGTCTTGGGAAAGAGCTCATATCTTCTCATAAAAAATGTATTTGGAAAGAGTGAAGGAGGCTTTTTTGAACCAGCCCATTCTGAACAAAAACCTCTCTTGGGTTTTTGAAAAATCTTTCCTACTGTCCATAATGAGTCTTTGAAAAACAGGTGTAAAAATATGCTTGTGACAAATTGCACCTATAGCAGTTTCGTACCGCAAGTTTAACCATGAATTTCTCCCACCTCATAATGAATTTGAAGAAACTGAAATATTTTTTGGTAGTTCAGTATCTTAGGAAGAAAATCCTCTTTCATTTTTCAAAATTGAATTCTCAGCTGCTCAGGGATCTCCTTGGAAGTTGATTGCTAGAAACAAGGAGACAGAGTTCCTCCTTTTTAGAGTTTCATCCTTATGCTTGTCTTCGAATCCTTCTGCTGACCATGTTGTCTTTTTTAATCACATACATGCATTAAATTAACCATAGACCCTTCTCAAATACTTGTGCTAAGATTAATAACTCCTTTAATGCTGTTTCATGTCTCATGAACAATACTAGCTGTGAAATAATGACCATTTTCATAACATAGAGTTTGGAGTTCATGGATGTCCTCCGCTCACTTGATTTGCCCTTGCTTGATGTTCAAAACCTGTTAGTAATCCTTTTCAGTAGCCCATATTAAAGAAGGGTTCATTTTTCTTCTCAAAATTGGCCCACAAAATCATGATGTGTAGCTACAGTAGTTTCGTAGCGCACATAGTGTATTTTTGTGAGTTTGTGATACAAAAACTCCTAGTTGATTTCGTAGTGCATCTAATTTTTGAAACAGCCTTAACACATGAAACTTTGAACAAATGTGGGGCCAATGGTGGGTAAAACAAGATTGTTGACCATATTTAACAAAGGGAACAAGACTCTATCCTTAAAAGAAACAATGAGAATGACCAAGACCAATTCTTCCTTACCTTACCATTTTTCTTTGAAATATTTTCACTGATAACACATACATCGATTGGCCAAATTGTTTTTACAGGGAGATACATAAGCATGATGGCAACATGCTCAGAAAATTTCAGGTCAATCTCGGGAGATATGGACAAAACAAGGTTGCTACAGGGTTTCATGTAGTACTATGTCCTAGTTTACTACATGAAATAGGTTGAAAGCTATATGAAGGTACATAAGGTGAAATAAAGTGTGGGAAAGTTGTCTAATGGTGGAATAAGGTATAGGTAAGGTGAACATCACCCATGGCCAAGCACAACACTCCACAAAGGTTGAATTTGACTAAGATAGATTGCTCATGGTAACTAGAAGACAGAGGTTTAGAATCACCAAGCTACGAAGACCTGTGCATAAGAAAACAAAGGAAATTATCACATCTAGTGGACCATGGATCGATCATAAACTCAATAGAAGCATGCATGTCTCTCAAACAACCACTAGGTAGGTATAGGTATGCAATATTCTTGACCTCTTCTCTTCATAATATTATAGTTAGAAATCTATTGTCAATGCATGAGAGATGAGGCTTTATAAGCTAAGGATGGGTCAGTGGTCTCGGTCGTCTTCAACAAGTTAATTGCAACTCACTCCTTCACTCACGTAATGTGGAAAAACCAAATTAGGAAGGGTGATTATTTTGAGGAATGGGAACAACAGTTAAAAGAAGAAATTTTTGCAAAGTCCAAGTCACCACAGCACTCCTAGCCCTCCATCCACTTCATATCCACTATCTATCCATCATTCATCCATCACATTTCATAAGAAAACAATTAATATTTTTCAAGAAAAAGCACTACATTGTATCACTGTAAAAATTTATTGAAAAACATATAGATCACATCCTCTCCATTTTCACAAACCTGCATTACTCCCTCTGAGCCCTAGCATCATCCTCCAAACCCTTTACATCATCTCTCATCACTCCCATATAGTTAGAAGACCCTAAAAGAGGAGGAATGACTGCTACAGGAAGGAAGAATGTTGCTACAAGAAGGAAAAAAGGAACAAATTGTGCTAAAACCCAAAATGGAAATGCCTAAGAGAAACTTAATCAAAATAGAGAACTCCAAGGCCATTAGGCAATCATCTAGGCCACAAAAGAGAAGTAGAAGGCAACAAAAGGAAAGAAGACATTCACCATCAAAATAAAACTCAAACTGCAGAGATGAAAAGAGGCTTTCCAAGAGGTCTCTAATCTCTTTCTATCTTGTTTCCAAGGCCTAAAAAATGTTATAGAAATGGGCGAAAGGCATGGAAGTCAAGTTGAGGGCCTGCCTTAGGCTCAGATTATCATTTTTGCTCAAAAGAAGTTTAAAAAAACTTTCTTGTAGTACTACAGGAACTACTATGGGGTTTCCTGTAGTACTACAAGAACCGCTACAAGGTTTGTGTAGTTAGTACATGAGTTACTATAGGATGTCCTAGTTCTCATGTAAAGGTGTTTTGAATCTTTCATAAGTGTCCAAATGGTGCTAAAAGGTAGCAAAATATTAGAAAAGGATGTGGAAGACCTTGCCAAACTAAAAACTATTCAAGAACCCATCTTGAATGATCCGAATTGGATCCTAAACACTCTCTAAGTTTTCATGACTGTTTCAAATTATGCTAAAAGATTCAAGTCTTAAAAAAATCAAGCTATCAGAAGGAATCCTCGTGACAGTTGTAGTTATGGCTAGAGTGGAGAAACAAGGACCCTCGGACGAGTGCACAGACTGTTGGCCTATGGTAAAGCACAATGGCACAAACTGGCAAAACTAGAGGCTAATTTGGGAAATAGAGGTGGATTCTAATCGCGTATCGCAGGGTGTCCCCCTCAGTGAAGGAAAGCCTTGAAGCAACTGGACCCAAAATCACTATGAAATGTGGAAAAGTAATCGTTTCAGTTTCGTAGCACGAGATTCCACAAACCAGCAGGATATCAGAAGGCTTCGAGGCGGTAAGTTGTTTTGACCGAATCTCGCCTGATGCCACACACCAAGTGACACGCATCTGGCGGATGAGAGAGAAAACCGCTTGCATTGGACAGGTAAACGTCATGCAACTTGCCCGCCCAATATGAGCGACGACTGTAGGATCTGGAGGGCACAAATCAACGGCGGAGGTGCATCCCGATAAATGACTGGATTTGATAGGTGATAAAGCAAGATTACATGGGATTTGAAGTCTGACGTGGACGATGAGTTGGAAAAAGATTCGTGATTCACGGGAAATCGTGAAGCAAACATAATTAACATCCATTCAAATATGATTCAAGGAATCTGACATTCAGTTCATTAGGAAACAGGTGGCCACCTCCCTACAAAGTGTTGCCCAGTGATGATCACGTAGAGTAGAGGAATTCGAATAGATAGAGGCAGGGAAACTAGAAGGCCAGGAAGTGGAAATGAACAGTCAAAGAACATGTTGGCTTTAAAGCCATGAACTGATAGAGAGAAAAAAAAAGAAGGCAATGACAAGAGAGAAAAAGGCAGAAAGCTAAGATCAGAGAACAGACAGTAGAAGCCAAGCTGACCTGTAGGCAGCATCAAGCTAGATAGAGCTAGATAGAGTCAGAGAGTCTGTGTACTCCAGAGAAGGCTTGAGAAATTTAAGTGAGCTCCTCAACATAGGCCTGTCATACTACCGTGACCCTTAGAGGTCAAGTTTCAGTAAGGAGAGTCTGTGTACTCCAGTCCTACTAACTTATATCTGTTAAGTGAGACTCAAATTGAGATCACTGTTGTAAAACTCTTCGTGAAAACATAATAGAGAGGCCACCACTGAAGGTTGGACCAGGAGACATAACCCAGGGGCATTGGGTGAACTCCTTACTAAACGTGTTATGTTTACATGTTTGGATATTATGTTTTTCTCTAACTGCCTCAGTGTCTATGTATTCTAGCAATCTTATCGATCCATTGCATAAAATAACATAGGCACATCCATGCACATGATTCTATAATACCTTTAATTCTTTATCCTGGATAAATTCTAGATCAAGTGGTATCAGAGCTCTAGGTTGTTAAGGTTAGACAAGCTTGTGCTAGATTTTGTTGTTGAACGCTAACTAGATCAAAGCTTAAATTAGGAGAAGGAGAGTTGGTTGAAAATAACCCAGAAATTGGAAGAGTCTATTCTAAGAGGAAAATGTCAGAAGAAAGTCCCTTGGAATCAAACCTCCAGTTCATGGATAGTTTTATGACCATGAGATCCATGGTGGAGGAAATGTATAGGGAATTTAAGAGAAATAGAGATGAAGATTCATCAAACTCTAAACAAGACAAGGGATTAGAATAATCTCTCCTCCATGACCACTCTAAAGGAAAAGGGAAAGAAGAAAAAATTCTCACACTTCCTAATAGCCCTAAACATAAAAAGAAAGTATCTTTGATTAAATTAGATGTTAAATTTGATTGGCCAATATATGATGCAGAGTTGAATGCAAAGAAGCTAGATAATTGGATCAGACAAATTGATGTTTATTGTAGAGTGCAGAGCATTGATTCAGACAAGAGTAAGATTCAACTGGACAGCCTACGCCTTGGGGGCACTGCCTTGGTATGGTGGGAAGGCAGGACACAAACTGACATGAAGAAACATGGTAAGATTCTTTCTGTCTAGAGTGAATTTGTTTCTGCAATTAAAAAGCAATTCTATCCACTAGCCTATATGCAACAAGCCATGATGATCTGGCAAACTCTTCACCAATTAAAGGGGCAAAGTGTACAAGGTTACACCCAAGAATTTAGGAAAAGGGCTTTGATTCTAGGAATTTCTTTAGACTCACCTGAAACTCTGCTGAAGTATATAGGTGGTCTACACAACTACATGAGGCACACTATCCTCATGTTTAATCCCATGAGCATAGATGAGGTATCCATTCAGGCTACACATCTAGAAGCCAGAGGTAAGAATGGGAATCCAGAAGTTGGGGGATCATCCAAAACCACTGCAAGAAAGAATAAGGAGAAAAGAAAACAGAAATGGAAAGAGAGGAAGACAAATATTGTACAAAACAGCAAGTCTTCATGCACTCACTGTAAGAAGGATGGGCATGATGATGAACACTGTTGGATTCTGCATTTGGAGCTGAGACCCAAGAAAAATGAGGGCAAAAGGAAGAAGACTGCTGCAGCTATTCAAAAGGATTTGGGTTCAGACTCAGGGGATGAAACAACAATCGCAGCCACAGGTATAAAAGGTAACAATTCTGAAGCATCTACTCGTAATTCTGCACAATCTACTGATAATGAAGAAAATGAGAGGAAAAGACATGAGCTTTTTTATACTCGAGTTATTTCCAATCATCAGAAGATTGATACTTTGTTCGATAGTGTCTCAAAAGTAAATTTAATTTCTGAAGCAATTGTAAAGAAGTTGGGATTACTAACCACACCTCACAAGAAACCATATCCATTGGATTGGTTATGTGATAAAGCAAAGCTACAAGTGACTAGACAATGTAAACTTAAGTTTTATTTTGGGTCAGCATTTGTAGATGAGGTTTAGTTAGATATAGTTCCTTTGGATATATGTGGAATTGTTTTAAGAAGTCCTTACTTGTATGATAGAAAAGCTATTTTCTATAGAGCTGAGAACAAGTATCTACTTGTTAAAGATTGAATCGAATATATTGTAAGAGCTCATAAGCTCAAGAATAATTATACTCTCAAAAACTTAGGTTAGATGAAGAGAATTGTGAATTCATGCAAACAATTTTACTGATGGTTTTAAAGGAAAATAAACCTGATAAAACCAATGTATTTGATGGTTGTGATGCTAAACAACAAGCCGATTTAGAAAAATTTGTTTCAGAATATGATATATTATTTCAAGAACCTAAAGGTCTGCCACCAAAAAAGGAAATAGTGCATGATATTAATTTGCAGCAAGATGCCCCATTGCCTAACATCGGAATGTACAGGTTGTCTGCTTTAGAGAATTCCAAAATCAAGAAGCAGGTACAGGAGTTGATCAAGAAAGGGTTCATAAGGCCTAGCACATCACCATGTGGATATCCAATTGTCTTGGTGAGAAAAAAAGATGGCTCATGGAGAATGTGCATTGATTACCAAGCACTAAATAAAATAACGATAAAAAATCGTTATCCCCTTCCTTGCATAGATGATCTATTAGATTAGTTGAAATAAGTTGTTTATTTTTCCAAGTTAGACTTGTATAGTGAATATCATCAGGTCAGAGTTGTAGAGCAAGATGCATGGAAGACTGCTTTCAAAAAAAAGCAGGGATTGTATGAGTGGTTGGTTATGCCTTTTGGCTTAACTAATGCTCCTTCTACTTTCATGAGAGTAAAGAATGATGTACTCAAACCTTTTCTTGATGATTTTGTTATTTTATATTTGGATGACATTCTTATTTTTAGCAAAATGTGGGAAGAACATTTAAATCATGTTAAGAAGACTCTAGATGTTTTGAAAAGAAAAAATCTTTATGTTAAACTCTCAAAATGTGAATTTGGCAAACATATTTGAATTATTTGGGTCATATAGTAGGGGGTGGTGAATTGAAGATAGATCCCTCTAAGGTTGCAGTCATTGTAAACTGGCCTAAGCCCAATTTTGCTACAGAAGTTAGAAGCTTCCTAGGAGCAGTACAATATTGGAGAAATTTTATTTCTAACTTTTCCTCAATTGCAGCTCCCGGACATGCTTTAACAAGATTGAACAAGGTGTTTCAGTGGGGAGGAAAACAGCAGAAAGCCTTCGACACCTTGATATTGAAATGGATGCCAGTGACTATGCCATGGGAGCAGTGTTGATGCAGCATGGTAAACCCATATGCTATCATTCTGAGACATTTAATTTTGCAGTAGTTAAATATCCCATATATGATAAAGAATTGTATGCATCAGTACAGAGTATGAAAAAGTGGAAACATTATTTATTGGGTAAAGAGACAGTTAGACACGTTGATCATCAACCACTTCAATATTTACACTCCCAAACTAAGTTGCAGCAATCAAGACACTATAGGTGGATGGGTTTTCTACAACCATTTCATCTTATCATCAGATACAAAAAGGGCATACACAATAAAGTTGCAGACATGTTGTCCAGACCAATTATAAATGCATCTACTATGCTTAAGCATAATTTAGTATTGCATGAAAACTAGATTGAACAATATGCTCAAGATAGAGATTTTAAAGATGTATATGCAACTTTAAGTCAAGGAAAACAAGTAGGAGAATTGGACTATCATGTTAGAACCAGCTCTTGTATCATTTTGGGAAGATATGCATTCCATAAACTGAAAGAGTAAAGATAATTCAAGAAGCACACATTTCTCTAATATCAGGTCACTTTGGTGTAAGTAAAACAGTTGCACAACTGCAAAGTTTTTGTTATTGGCCAAAAATGAATGGGACAATTCTTAGATATGTAAGAGGGTGTACCATGTGTGCTAAAAACAAGCCCAACAATAGAAAACTAGGCTTGTACACTCCACTACCAGTTCCCTCTCATCCTTGGGAAAGTGTTTCCATGGACTTTGTTGGAGGACTGCCTAAATCTAGGAAAGGCCATGACCATTTATATGTTGTTGTGGATAGGTTCAGAAAAATGTGTATTTTAATACCTTGTAACAAATAGATACAGCTGAACAAACTGCAAAGTTTTTTTTCTTAGCATGTATGGGTTCATTTTGGATTACCCACTTCCATTATATCTGATCAAGATACCCGATTTAATGGGAAATTTTGGTCGAGTCTGTGGGAATTGATGGACACCAAACTGAAAAAGAGTACAGCTTTTCATCCGCAAACAGATCGCCAAATAGAAGTGGTCAATAGGACAATGATCCAGTTGCTCAAAGGCTATTTCAGAAACCATCCCAAGATTCAATGGGATGAACATTTATGTTATGTGCAACATGCTTACAACTGAGCTAAACATTCTTCTACACAAAGATCTCCTTTTGAGACCTGTTTTGGTTTCACACCAAGGTCGCCCTTAGATTTTGTCTTTGGCAAAGAAATAGCAATTGATGGACACAGTGATGTGGACAAAGCAACCAAGTTCATTAAACAAATCCAAGAGATTCACTAGGAAGTACAGGAATAGCTGGAAAAGAGCCAAGCCAAGTACAAGGCAAGGCATGACAAGCATCGGATGGAGCATAGCTTCCAGGTTGGTGATCAAGTCTGGCTGTATATTAGCAAAGACAGAATGCAAGGTGAAGGTAAGAAGCTGGAGCCAATAAGGTATGGACCTTTCAAAATACTTGAGAAAATTGGTGAGAATGCTTTTCGCCTTGATTTACTAGCTTACATGTGCATCTACTCAGTTGTCAATGCAGACAGCTTGAGACTATTTGAACCTTCATTAATTGAACATCTTGAAGAGTAGAGTCAATTTCCTTCTATTGATGATCTGTTACCTGAATATCTTATTGAGTTGCAGGGAGATACAATTCTAGATAGGAAGGTGAGAACCACGCGCAGAGGGGATGTTGAGTACCTCACGATTGGACTCAAAGGTTCAAAGCCAAGCAGTGTGAAATGGATAGAAATTGAGTGATCGAGGAATCTATACCCTCATTTGATTGATGCTTAAAAGAAAACCAACTTTTGGTGGTCCAAAAGCTTTTTCAGTGGGAAGGTCGTGATCTGAATTGGATCCTAAACACTCTCTAAGTTTTCATGATTGTTTTAAATTATGCTAAGAGATTCAAGTCTTAGAAAAATCAAGCTATCATAAGGAATCCTCGTGATAGTTGCAGTTATGGCTAGAGAGGAGCAACGAGGACTCTCGGTCGAGCGTGCAGACCGTTGGCCCATAGTAAAGCGCAATGGCACAAAATAGCAAAACCAGAGGCTAATTCGGGAAACAGAGGTGGATTTTGATACGTGATTAGCACTAATCGCGTATCGTAGGGCGTCCCCCTTAGTGAAGGAATGCCCCAAAGTGCCCGGACCCGAAATTACTATGAAATGCAGAAAAGTAACAGTTTCTGTTCCATGGCGTGGGATTCCACAAATCGGCAGGATATCGGAAGGCTTCGAGGTGGTAAGCAGTTTTGACTGAGTCCCGACCGATGCCACACACCAAGCGACACGCATCTGGCGGATGAGAGAGAAAACCGCCTGCATCAGACGAGTAAACGTCATGCAACTTGCTCGCCCGATATGAGCAACAACTGTAAGATCTGGGGGGCCCAGATCAACGACAGAGGTGCATCCTGATAAATGACCGGATTTGACAAGTGATAAAGCAATATTACATGGGATTTGAAGTCCGATGTGGACGCTGAGTTAGTAAAAGAGTTGTGATTCGCGGGCAATCTTGAAGCAAATGGAATTAACGGCCATTCAAATATGATTCAAGGAATCTGACACTCAGTTTGTTAGGAAACAAGTGGCCACTTCCTTGCAAGGCATTACCCAGTGATGATGACGTAGAGTAGAGGAATTCGAATGGACAGAGGTAGGGAAACCAGAAGGCTGGGAAGCGGAACGAATAGTCAAAAAACAGGCTGGTTTTAAAGCCATGAACTGACAGAGAGCCAAAAAAAGAAGGCAGTGACAAGAGAGAAAAAGGCAAAAATCTAAGAGCAGATAACAGAGAGTAGAAGCCGAGCTGACCTGAAGGTAGCATCGAGCTAGACAGAGCTAGAGAGAGTCAGAGAGTCTGTGTACTCCAGAGAAGGCTTGAGAAATTCAAATGAGCTCCTCAACATAGGCCTGTCATACTACTATGACCCTTAGAGGTCGAGTTTCAGTAAGGAGAGTTTATGTACTCTAGTCCTACTGACTTATATCTGTTAAGTGAGACTCAAATTGAGCTAACTGTTGTAAAACTCTGCTTGAAAACATAATAGAGAGACCGCCACTGAAGGCTCGACCACGAGAAGTAGCCCAGGAGCATTGGGTGAACTCCTTATTAAACTTGTTGTGTTTACATGTTTGCCTATTACGTTTTTCTCAAACTGCCTCAGTGTCTATGTATTCTAGTAATCTGATCGGTCCATTGCATAAAGTAACATAGGCACATCCATGCACATGAGTCTGTAATACCTTTAATTCTTTGTCCTGGATAAATTCTAGATCATTGAATAAGGGCAAGAAGGCAGACTAATGATCTCAAGAAACACTGTGATTTTTTCTATGCACAAAACATAGTTACCGCTCAAACGATAAATTGACCTAGTACCCATTTTTTTGAGGTAGCAAAAAATCGCTCGATTTTGAAAAATGGTGACTCAAAATACACTTTTTTTTGGACCATTTTTTTGACACTTTAATTTTTTTATGTATCAAGTATGAACAATTTTTTTAAATGTTAGTGAATTTCATGCTGATTTTGAAAAGTGTTCATGCAACATCAACACATTTTTTTAGAGGGTTTATTTTTTATACTTAATTTTTTTTTATGTATCAAGTGTGAACATTTTTTTTTGTTAGCGATTTTCATCTTGACTTTGAAAAGCGTTGATGAGCATCAACCCTTTTTGTTTAAAGGGCTTAATTTTTACATTTTAAATTTTCTAATGAACTAAGTGTGGATATATTTTTAAAAGTTGGTGATTTTCATGTTAAAAATAAAACATAAAAATAAAAATAAAAACATGACAAAAAAAAATCAAATACAAAAAAATATATAAAAAGAAAAACCAAAAACCTATAAAAATGTAAAAAAAGCATAAAACATAAACATAAAACATGACAAAAATAAAAATAATAAAACAGTAACAAAACATAAAAATAAACCCACTAGGCTTTGGATTGACGGTGAATGGGTGCACTGTTAAGGCCCTCCTTGCGATAGGTCACTGGTTCAAATCCCTCGTAGGTGCTTACCTACCAAAAAAACAAAACATGAAAAAAAAAACAAATATATAAAAAAGGAAA
>APFE030552020.1:44276-81638 GCA_000404065.3 Pinus taeda | reverse complement strand
TTTTTAGTGTTGTATTTTCTTTTATTCTTTTTTTTATATGGTATGGTTAATTTTTTTTACATTTTATAGTTTATTTTTATGTCATTACTATATATTTTTTATATTGGATTTTTTTGTGATGCTTTTTTTTATGTTTATTACTTGTTATTATTTTATTTTTTTCAATATTTGAATTTTTGTTTCGTATATATATATATATGGTCCATTTCGATGCTTGTCTAGCAACCCGATCCCATTATGTGCAATTTGATAGTTGATTTTTAATTTTTTTGCAATGTATAAAGTTGTCTTAGTCTAAGATTTCAAAATCGCTATAAATTTAGCACTTTAAAAATTACTCTTGGTATAATAACTCTTTCATTCAAGTGTTCACTTTTAAAGTTTTTTTAGTCATAAAATTTTTCCATAATGTCATGCTTGAAATATTTTGAAAATTTAAGATTGCTTCGTACTCATAATGTTTGGTTTTAATTCCATTGTTGAAAATTTGTCAAGATTTTAATGTTTTTCTAAGTCGTGATATTTTATCTTTAATGTTATGGTTGAAAATAATTATAAATATTTTTTCTTAGCACCATGCTTGAAAATTGTTGGAATTTTAAGGTTTTCGAAAGAATTGATATTTTAAATTTAATGACATGCTTAAAAATAATTAGAATTTTAAGGCTTTTCAAAGACATGATATTTTATCGTTAACGTCATGCTTGAAAATCATTGGAAATTTAAAGTTTTTCATAGTGACGATATTTTATTTTTAACATCATTATTAAAAAATGTTGACAATGTATCCTGAAAACTAAAAAAAAAAAAACAAAAACAAACTAAACTTTATTCCAACATCAACACTTTTTGATTTCAAGGTGTTTTTTGCACCAAACAAAATGGCTTTTATTGGTTTTTACTGTTATTTTTAAAAACTATTGAAAATTTACTCTGAAAAAAACGGTGATGCAAAATCAACATTTTTTATTTTTGGGTTGTTTTTCATGTTTTTTTGGATTTTTGGGCTCGAGTACCCGTTTTGAGGTAAATGTTCCCATTTGATCGATAACCACGTTACAAACAATTTTGGAAAAATGAGTGAAAATGGAATGAAGGTTTCAAGTGAGAGGATATGAATGAAATGGATCTACAAGCCAACAAATTTCACTTACAAAGAGGAAAGGTATGTTTTTTTGCTTGAATGACTGTTAAACGATCATGAAAATAACAACTACATTTTTGTGCTTGTCCTTACAGAACTTACAACCAAGATTCTTAAGAGAAAGGACTAAGGAATGCACAAGGGAGAGGCCACCAGCACCATGAATGAGGCACAATGAGGTCACTAAGTTTCTCAAAGGATGAGCAACACTTTCAGCAAGGGGGTATGATGGGCCTCTAAATTAGATATAAATGAAGGCCCATGCCTCTAAATTAGATATATATTAAGGCCCATGCCTCTAAATTAGACATAAATTAAGGTCCATTTGACTATCCTTCAACACATTAAACCTCTTCTTTTTCATTAGATAATGTATTCTTAACTTTGATATGTTCATTAAGAAGGTTTATGGATAATTTCATATTTGTGCCTAATATTATTTATTTTTATGGATATTATGAGAATATTAGGCAAATTATGAAGATTTGGAGGAGGAGATAATTTAGGGACTTGCTCCCTACTACAGGAGGATCAATATTAAATGATAAATCAACAAAATATTTTGGACTTATGACACATATTGTGGAGATCCAATTATTGAGAAAATCTAGGAATGTGTTCCCCGCCATTTAATGCAAATTCCTAGTATTGGGGACCAAATCCACCAACCAATGGATTTTGGTGGAGAATACTTCCTCCTTCCATGGGGACTAATTCCTGATCATTTTTTATAAGTACCAAGTCGAATTTTCCTCTAGGGGTTGATTTTTATTAGTCTTATTGTGGAGAGAACTCATATTTTTGCAACTCTAATGTCATTTCTTGTAGGGATGTAATTGTATTAATGGAAATAATGAATATTGGTGCCATGTTCAGCTTCTAAATCTTGGTCTCCTTCACAGGACTCCGATTTTCCTTGGGCTTGGCTATCCTAGGAGCCTCAAAGCCCTTTTGTATCATTTACTTTTCTTCTTTTCACTTTTATTCACATGCATCTCTTGTTCTTATTTTTTCTATTTTTGCATTTAGTGTTAATGATTTCTTGTTGTAGGACTGGGTTAAATGGTTGAAGTAGGTTATTTGCAAGATCAAAAGCATTATTTCATCCTTGGAAAATATTTGGATGGTAATAGTAATCATTGAGCTACTTGGATTAGTTTTTTTATTCCCAAATCTAGATTTCTAGAAGTCCTTTGTCGCAAATAACAGTGAATTTATGCTATTTTTTATAGCATGCTAATGAGCTTCAATCGAGTTTATTCCACTTGCATTAGATCAAAAAAAAAATTTATAGTTAATAAAAAATACCCCATTGCATTTTCACTTGATTAGGTTAGGCATTTGATAGATTTACTAGCTCACTAGTTCTCAAATTTCTAGATTTTAGACTAATAATTTTCATCCATTTTTTAGCATGGGTTAACAGAGGTCGTTTTGAGTGATTCCATTTGAAATTTATACGTAAGACATCCTAGTCAATAAAAAAATTGTCCCATCCAATTTGGATTTGATTTGGTTGTTCATTCGGTGAATTATAACTCCCTAGTAAATTTGTTGTTTCATGTAGTAACCTACAGGAAACCCTATAATAGCCTTCTAACATGTATATACTTGCCCATATTCTCTCAAGAAGCTTGGTTATTGTCCTTTAGGGTTGAATCAACACACTTAGGCTCTAAATCAATTATTAGGGGAGACTAGAGACCGCTTAGGACTTGCCTCTTTACCCACGCAAAACATTTCAGTGATTTGGGTTAGTGGACAAATTTATGAATTAGATAGTACAATGATGATTTTATTGATTGCCACATCCAATGAACTTTGTTAATGGATCTAAAATATTTGAAATATAATGGTTGACATTTATTTCATGCTATTTAATTTATGCAATTAGAATAGGTTTATTTCCTTGTACTTTCTTTCTTGTAATAAGTTAAGGTTTCCATTTCGAGCATTTCATTTTCTGAAATTAGTTTACGATTTGATTTCATTACATGCACTCCATTACATCATAAAAATGAAGAAATGACATATTGTATGCTACACATATAGTGTCGATACCTCTTGATTTTGTACGAACCCCGGGTTGATAATTAAAGTTGGTAGCCTTGGGAGTTGCAACATTCTTGTTGTACTATCGAAGCTCATCAATAACCACTCACTGCAGCAACATAAGGGCATAATCACTCTCTGAAATCCAAACCCCAACCACATAGAAGGTTGGGATTTCTTATCCAATTACCAATCTAAGGTTTGAGATCCACCTTTGATGGAGGGATAGGATCAAAGGGTAAGTGGTGAAAATTCCAAAGTAGGGTAAGATAGGATCCAATTTTTTTATCAAAGGTAAGTAGTTAAAACAACTTCTAGAAAATCCTAGAAGGGGAAGCTTTCAGAATCCCGATCATTCTTCAGGATTTCTAAAACCGACGTTGGTGCAAAGGGCAACAACTTGCTCGTGACCAACATAGGTCATAGTGGAGCAACTTATAGGTTGTTACACCCCAATAAGCATACATGGAGCATTGGTCCTAGAACTTGCTTAGATGTTGCAGTTTATGGATGAAATTTTGGGGGATGAAAGGAACATGCTTAGGGATTTGTGCAAGATGGTGACAAGGGGGAATATGATGTTGATCGATCCCATTAGGAGGTTCATTGATAAGATGTGAAAAAATGGCATATAAAACCAAGGGAAAGGAGATAGTGAAGTTTTCATTCGGCACTCAAGACTTTAATCCATATGATCCACGTGGTATTTGTAAATACCTATATGAGAATTCACTTTTAGTGGCTCAGCGAGGCATTTCATTAGCCATACGAGGATCCATGGAGGAACTTTTACAATACCTCTAGACCCTGTGAGTCATTTAGTTTAGTGGGAACTTCATAGGCTACTCTGTAGAGGGCAACAACTCCTAAAGCATCAATGGAAGAAGGTAGCAATCTCGTGCTAGATAAGGGAAAGAGAAAGATTTCTGATAGTCCAGGGGGAGAACAAAGCTGCAATATGCGGATCCAATTCTTATGAAAGTATCTTTAGCAGTAGAAGCAAAGAGGAAGTGAAGGATACAGAGAGAAGAGTGGAGAATAGAGAAAATCAGAGCTTGCAAGAAGTAGAACTAAGATTGAAGCAAGTAGAACAAGAGATGAGGAGGGGAGAGGAAGAAGAGAAGCAGAATCATGATGAAGAATAAAGGGAAGGCGCCATAGCAAAAGAAACAATACCAATGCAAGTTGAAGAGAAGGAAGGGGACTAGCCATAAACATAGGAGGAGTTGAACAAATGCAGGATCGAAGCTTGCTCAGCAGACTGAGCACTTAATCGAAGTTACAAACATGGAGATGGAACAGGAGTCACAGAATGAAGATGTCAACCTGATGCCAAGCACACCATAGGTCATTGTTCAATCTCCAACACCTCAAGTATAAGAGCTAGCTTCGAGCAAGGAAGGGTATGTTGTTCCTTTTAATGATGATCTAGTAATGGATGTGTACAATTAGTCATTTAAAGAGTTCCAAAAGAAAATTGTGGAACCATAGAGAAAGAATTTTTCGAATGATCATGCATCACCTGCATTCACTAGAGAAAGGGTGATAGTGGCGAACACCAGGAAGAATCCAAATTCCATTGTCGAAGCCAACTTGGACTTTGCAGGTGCAACAAGATCAAACATTCAGTGTTTGACGGTTGAGAATGAGCAATTGGCACAAAACTTACATGTTACTGGGAAAGAGGTAGAACAACTCTACATAGTAGCACAAAACACAGTTTCCACATAGATCTACTTGGAGAAGATGAGAGCATTGATACTTGTTGAAGTATCAACACTTAGAGAAACAATGTGGAACCTTATGAGGAGTTTGTGACCGTACATAAAGAATTTGTCTGTTTGCATGGCCTGTAACAGCAGAGAAAATATTTTGTTAAAACTCTTAAAAGCATGCAAGCTACCATTATTTATGTGAAATAATGGAAAATGTGATACAAAGGGGAACTTCTCGTCTTGGGGAAGAAGTCGAAGCCATAGGTAGAGCTAGAGAGAGAGAGAAAGTTTGAATATTAATTAAGAAAAATAAGAAGGTCACGTCATTTATTAGTAACATTCAAGCCTTGTATGTATGGTTATTCAGTAGTTTGTATGTCTTAGTGAAAACACACAATATCCTATCATTTGGCTTTCTCATCGAAGCCAAGCCCAAGAACTAGGTCTGGTAGGAAATCAAAAAGTACTTGGTGCAGCTGAGAGAGATTGTCACCAAGGAAGATTTGAAGTAGAACAGACAGAACATGCAGAACTACATCGGTGATCCTGTCCAAATTAGAACAATGTTGCTCCTACTTTAGAAGGAATTTGAAACTGGTTCCAAGTCATTGTATTTGGATTCGATGGAGGATAGAATTCACTTCCAGCAAGACACCATCATGCAGTTTAGGGATGTCATCATACAGTACCACCCTTGGCAGCAATATGTTACCACGAAGCATCAAGTGGAAGTTGTTGAGCTAGATTTCTCCCAAACTCAAGCATCATAATGTTTTTCCTTGTTAGGCTATTAAGTTGTCTCTACCCTATTTTGTCTTATATGGGTACAAGTGTAAATTGTAATATTATTTGTAATTATTTTATAAGTGAAATTCCAAATGTCAATATTGGACTATGAAGAGTCATAGTGTAATGTGACGAGTCATTTGAAAGAAGTTGAAGAATCATGAGGGTAGTCCAAAGGTCAAAAAGGGGATTTTAAAGGTCATCCACCCCATTATTATAAATAGAACCTCATAACTCATGTAAAGGGATTTTGGGAGCTAGGATTTTGGCTAGGCTTAGGCTTAGGAAGAGTTTGGGAGTTTTGTGAGAGCCTTGGATCCTCTGTAGCACAAAGCGAGTATACTTATTTGGAGGAGATGGTGTTTTTTACTTTAACATTCCACTATTGGGTCTAGTGGTTCATTAATGGTGTATGTATGATTGGAACTTTCAATTTTAATGAAACTCGGAGCTTACATGATTTCATGCATGTGTTGTGAATATAGTAGGACTATTATTGTTGTATTTGCAATTTATGTTATTTAACTTACACTCATTCTTATGAACTATTTTGTTATTCATACGAATATTGTTGAACACATGTTGTTGTATTGATTTGTCACCTTAACTTGTCGACTATTCTACATGTTATGTCGTGATGTCATTATTCTCATGTGTTCCTTTTAAGCTACATATTATTACATGCTTCTAAGGGGCTCACTCTCTTTTCTCTTCTTTTTTGGAACCATTCACGCATCACACTTGACTACCTGCATGGTCACATGGTTATTCTCACCAAAGACATTGTGCACCACTCTATGCATATTTGAAACCAAGATAGATCATTAACACCCCACTGCTAGGACTCCTACTCTAAACGGTATGAGGTCTAGTTGGAACTTCATATTAGGTAGATCCCCTTAATGTTTGCGGGTCCAACACCATCAAAATTTCTAGCGCTAGAAGGAGGATCAGATGACAAGCTAAGCCCTTAAAGTCTATTTTGAATTTTTTCACTTGTTTAATGATTTCTCCCTAGATCATAACCTCGACATGTTTTTCTAGACACACAAATCAGCAAGTGCCAATGATAATTATTGATAACTTGTCAAATTTGAAATTTAATGGCAAGGGTGAAACAACCTTATTTGACCACACCATCCATTTTCTTGATTTCTGCACAAAGCAGAATATCCAGTGTGAGCATGTTGGTTGCAGGTTGTTCATTCTCACGTTCGAAGGGCGTGTATGAGAATGGTGTAACACATTTCCTAATGGCTCCATCCACTCTTTACAACACCTTGTCACATAGTTGTTTCATGCCTTTGATATGTATGACCTTAAAAATTTATGCAAGAAAATTATGAATTTGCAAAAGAACCTGATGAATCTATCCAGTATTTTCATTATCGTTTTATTCATTTTTTCTTTGAATTTCCTAAAGATGAAGTTGATTGGCCTTTCTTGGTAGAAATATTTATTATTCATGTTTCAGATAAACCGCACGAGCTTGAATCTTTCAAACCCCTCCCAATGTACCTCATTATTAGAGCTTCTAAATATGCGATGGACAAAGTTGTTGTTCTGAGTGACCCTTCATCGCCTTCTCATCAAAAAACTCTAGTTCCACAGGTTGAGGTGGGAGAACTTTAGAATTAATCTGTTTATTTACTACCATCCTCTCCCACCCCACATACTAATAATTTCAGCACAAGTTTGGACTCCAAATATGATGGATACGATGAAGTATTATCTCCTCATCCTCGATCCTTTGGTCCCTTTAGTCCTCTAGTTGATGAGTTATTATGTTCACCTGGTTTGAATCCTTCGTTTGATGTTCATGAGGATCAAGTTCTGGATGGAGTTAGTGTTGAGAATCCAACTTATTATATCATTTACAATGATTATGTGTGGGAGCCCATAGCAAAACAAGAATCTATGATGAAGGACGCTTCTTCTCCTTCCGCACCTCTCCCTCATCATCCTAACATTTTACACGATTGTGTCATCCCTATTGAATATTGTGAAGAATCAGTTTCTGGTCATTCTCAGAACACATGAATGTCAGTTTTTCATCCGAATGCATAGAGGACAAATATGTTTTTCCTAGTCTTTCCAATCTCTCATCTTATCTTTCTATAAATATAGAGGGTGAAATTTCTTGTTTTCCATCATCCCATCTTTACGATTCATCAAATCTTGAGGATCCCTTTGTTTGTAATCTTGAAATTTCTGATCATGGCTGTCGTGATCATTTCATTGCTTCATTTGATCATGATTATGATTTTTCCACTGTCTATCTTTCTAAGCCATCGATCTTCGATGATCCATCTTCTAGTGAATTGGAAATTCCACAAGATGTCGATGCACTTAAGCCCGAGTTGATGCTTATGTCAGGTTCTCATAGTATTGAGGTCAATTCCATTTCCAATAAAAAATGTGTTGAATCTTTCCAGACTCCTCATCACTCTGTCACACCTGTTGAAGATCAATCTATTTTACAATTTCTGCACCCTCCATCTATGTCACACAATCCTATCGCTAAGTCATTTGAGGAGTAATACATCATGAGCACAGTTTCAAAATCAAAATTTTCTTCTTTCTTTATGTTTGCCTGTTTCCGCAATTCAAAAGTTTTTTCTTGCATGTTTTTGAGTTGCAATGTGTCTAGACACCACAATGCACTTGCTGAATGTCTTCCATGTGCATTTCGTTCTTACTTTTCTGCGTGTACTTCCAAAATTTGAAAGTTTTTGTTTGGAATTGACCTATCTTTTTTGTTTGTTGTTATGCTTGTATATATTTATTGACATGCGTTCCCTCGCATACATAGGCCATCCAATGCACTGATGGTTGCGTTGGAAGTATCACTTTACGTGAATCTTTTCTTAGCTGTTTTCTTTGAATTTCTTTGCTTTAATTTTCTTTCTTCTCAGCTTCTTTCCTTTTGCTTATTTTCTTTTATTCATAGGATAGCTTCCACATGAGATCGTGTTTGGATTCTCAGACAAGAAAGGTGAAGTCCAAGAGGAAGTTGTACTATTATCAATTCTTGGTTTTTTTTGTATTCACTCTCTTTGAGTGAATCTTGAATTCTTTTAATCAATCATACTCTGATAGAAAATACGTTCCTTTCGGAGAAAGTCAAAGAGAAATCATGATGCTTTCACTTTTAACTAGTACTGCCTACTCTAATCGATCTTCTATTTTCAGTTAATCCTCATCAACTAAGTTTTGTAAAGTAAGGAGGGGAGGAAAACCTTAAAAACTATGTCAGAGGTGTATATATATATATCCTTCTCTGAAGAGACAACCTCTTTTTCTCTCAATAACTTGGGATCCCTCTTCTGCCCCCATGAAATAAATAAGTGCTTATGCATAGTTCTTTGAACAAATAAAAATGAAAAAGGATAATAAAGTGTGAAAGAAGAGAAAGGATTCCTATGTAGAGAGGTGAAGCAAGCAACTTTGTTGGGTCACTGTCCAAGATCGTTGGAAGCAGAGAAATGTTTGTGTTCTTGAAGTGAATTCGTCGGGCTACTATCAGGCCTGCTGGTATAGGAGCAACACCGGAGATGAAAACTAAGAATTTGACATGTTCTTTTACTTGTGCAGTTATATACTCCTCATCCCCAATTGAAACAACTTAGTCTGACTTGGCTTGGTATGTGTGTTGCCGATGAAGATAATGGCAGGGACTATATCTTTAACACAGGCTAAGTGAAGAAGTTGCAACAATCAATGAACTGAAAAACACTTCCAGAAGAGTTAGACCTATTTTGCATAAGGAAAGATCCATACAGATAGTTGGAATTCTATTAGTGTGTCACTAGTGTTGTATCGACTATAACCACCCTCCCAAATTTTCTTATGCTTCGATTTTGGAGCCTTCCTTCCTATCCACAGGACCTTATCTTACACTGATTCAGGTATTGATCCTTTGATTGAGGCATATTTTTTCTTTTTTCTTGTTTTTTCTTGTTTCCACACCTAAATGATCTTTCTAAGTCACAATCTAATTTCCTGACTTGGTCATACAACAATTTTGGGGTTTTCTCTAGAGACTACACAATCCTTGAGGGCAAGCAGCCTTGATGATTGGAATTGCATAGTTCAGATTGGAAATCATCCTTGAGATCAAAAACTACGCAATCATGGAAGGCAACCCAACATTGAGCCCAGAAACTATGCAATCCCTCACTAAGATTATAAAGTGCACAATGCACTGAGCCAGAAAGTTTCCCACTTCCCGAGGATTGTGTAATCTTTCCCAACATTGTGCATGGAAAGTTTCCATAGAAAAGAAAAAAAATAAAAAAATCTAAAAATAAAAAATCATCCCTAATAAATAGGGATCCATTATTAGTATCCCCAAGGAGGCACACTCATTATTTTTAGAAACTTCCCCCAAATGTTACTTTTTCCTTGATTTTAAGCATGCGCGTCATAAACTTTAATTCACTAAAATCTATTTAATAGATGCCTCTCAAGCCCATTTTCACATTTGATCTTGGAGCTCTAGCATTCCTGAGGAGATCAAGGAAACTTTGATGCGGTCGTCGTCGCTTTTCAGGATGAATTTCAATTTCATCATCGTTTGCTGCTTTTTATCTCTCTTTTTGTCATTTCACTTGTGCGAGTGTTGTTTTGTTTGTTTTTATTTATAGTTTCTAGTGTTTTAGCTTATTTTATCTTTTAGAAGTGTAGTTCTAAGTTTTGGTTTGCCTTTCACAAGTGTTGCATCCATTTTCTTGTTTTTGCACCAATGGTCATCATTGTGGCAACTCTCCTCACATACTTGATTTTCCTTTTGCTTGTTCGGTTTCTACACTTGATCTACATTGATTCATTCACACTTAGTCAGATCTACACCCAATGTCACATCAAGACTTAGTTCTTCTTGTTTTACACACTTCCATCAAGCAGATCTGCACTTTCCTTGGCCATATTTTTCCTTGCATAGCTGGGAACTGCACAATCCTAAGGCTCGAGCTGAGAGCTTGGCCTTTGGAACTGTATAGTGCATAGTATAGGTTGGCCCAACTGCACATTGCATGGTTCCAGGGCTCAGCCTTTCACATAGGCCATCTCTCAAACTCTACCCAGGATGAATTTCATATTGCGTAGTCTCAATCTTGAGGCTTCACCCTTGGCTACTTAGACTACACAATGCGTAGTTCCCACAGTCAGTATCCCTTTCTTGTTGATGAAAAATACACAATCCCTCTCATCAGTCGCTCAATTTTTTGCTTGATCATGTTGTGGCGTTAGATTTGAGAAAGGCTAATGTTTGTTTTCCATGAGTGTATTTTTTTCCCACATGTGTGACACTTGTGAAGCACTTCTCTCCAACAATCATTGTCAACATGGAACCAAAGAGAGTTTCGTCAAAAGAGGCCAGTGAAAGAAGTGTTGGGGAAGTAGTTCAGAAAATACTAATAGAATTTCCAATGTATGCAGACACTCAACTATTTATAGAAAAAGAGTCAACACTAACATGGCAGCAAGTTAGTGAAGCTCTTTCAGCAAAGATCCTTGAGGAAGATCTAGAGGACTGACAGTTTTATCTCAGTATCCAGTAGTCAGGACAACAGAG
This sequence comes from Pinus taeda, assembly GCA_000404065.3. NCBI lineage: Eukaryota > Viridiplantae > Streptophyta > Pinopsida > Pinales > Pinaceae > Pinus > Pinus taeda. Next base: position 70,366 of record APFE030552020.1, on the reverse strand, counting down.
GTTTGCATGTAGATATCCAACCTTTCCATTTGTAGATGTCATCGTCTAGATTGTTTCACACATCAATGAGAAGACCATGACATTGATCAATGTCAACCGACAGAACCTTGCTACCTTTTTGGCAAAATATTATTAATGCATGTATCACTTTCCCAAGCTAGTGAAGCTCATGGACTCATTTTTCTATGCCACCAACAACTTTGTGAACACAAGAGATATTGTTAAAGGTTGGGTGGAAGAACCATCAAATTTTTTATATACATCCACCCATTCATATAAGACAAAGTCCCTCAGGAAGGTCTACCATCTCTTGGTTATCTAAGCTTGTAGAATCCATGGTCAATGAAGCACCTAAACCTTTCCTAAAGGGTGGGAATTCTTATTGAACCAGGTTGTGAGCGAGGGGAATTCATTCAACTGGTCATATTTTTTGGCTCAATAGTTGAGATTCGATGTATCATAGTCCATGAGTCCTCCCAAGTGAGAAAGCAAGGTGCAATCTGTGCACAGAATCAATGCATATTTACTAGGTGCAATCTATGCATAGAATTAGTTTCCTAGCATGAAATGGACCTGGACACCATGAGAAACTGCGATGCATATCTATTGAAAACTTCCTTCATATTAAATTCATTGAGGAGGAATGGAACAACTAACTAACCATTTCATCTTCCCTCTTTACAAGCTCATCATTGAAGAAGAATCTCCTTGTAGAGAAGCAATGGAGGAAATAGTAGAGATCGCAGATTGGTTTTCCTTATCGGGTGGCACATTCCTTAGAGTGTTTGGTAGAGTGAAGTTGTCACATGTTTTCCCAAGGTGTGCCACTAACAATATTGGGATGCATGAAGTGGCATATCATCTTGCCACAGGGTTGTCATCAACTTTGCACAAGAAGAAGAAAGAACCATGGCTTGATCTTCCTTTGAAAATTGGATTATGCGAGACAAAGAACTTGAAATTCATGGATACTGAGGGAAAGAAGATAGTGATGTTTGCCTTCGGTACTCGAGACTTTAATCCGTATGATCCCCTTGGTATTTTCAAATACCACTATGTGGGAATTCACTTTCAGTGGCTTAGAAGGGCATTTCATTGGCCATAGGATGATGCATGGAGGTATTGCTATAATGCCTTGAGACCCTGTGAGCTGATCATTTTAGCAGGAACTTCACAGGCTACTCTGTAGAGGGTAGTAAATTTGGAAGCATCGGCAGAAAAGGGTAGCAATCTCGTATAGGATAAGGGAAATAAAAATATTGTCGATAATCCGAGGGGAGAACAAAGTTGCAAGATGAAAGTAGATTTGATTCTTATGAAAGCAACTTTAGTAGTAGAAGTGAAGAGGAAGTAGAGGATACATAGAGCAGAGAAAAGGAATATGGAAAAGCATATCTTGCAGGAAGGAGAATTGAGATTTAAGAAAGAAGAACATGAATTCAAGGAAGAATGAGAGTTGAGGAGGGGAGAACAAGAAGAGAAGAAGAAAGGAAAGATGCCATAGCAGAAGAAACAAATCCAATAAAGGTTGAAGAGAAGGAACATAACCATCCAACAACTGATGAGGAGGGTGAATAAATGTAGGATCGAGAGCTTTCTCAGACATGGAGATGGAATAAGAGCCACATAATGAATATGTCGACCTAATGTTGAGCACACCACAGGTCACCGTTTAGTCTCCACCACCTCGAGTAAAAAAGCTAGCTCTAAGCAAGGAAGGGGATGTTGCTCCTCTTTATTATGATCTGATAATTGACATGTACAATCTTTCATTTGGTGAGTTTCATGTTGGGCAGCGGATCACCCAATAGCGCGTTTTTGGGGCTTAAAGCCCAAGTTTTGGGACAATGTAATGTAAATACCTTGCACAATGTGGGCACAGAGCGCAAGAGTCTAGGGTAGTCCACCCTAAAATATTGTAATTTAATTTAGAATGTGTCGACCTACCCATGGTCCGTGAAACATGGGAATGTATAAATAGAGCGAGGCTCTCATGGTAGAAGGCAGTTTTTGGTTAAGTCTTGTTCTGAAGTGATATGGGTTTTTGAATGCGATATTCTCTCTAAGTATGTAAGTCTGAGTCGAGGTTGGTAATAGTAAGAGTAGGCTCTACAGATGTGTGCACAGAGGCCTGGTAGAGTCCGCAGTTGTGTGCATAGACCCTTGCAACTGAGTGCGTGGGGAAAAGTTGAGGTTGTAATAGAACAGAAGTTTAATAAAAGATAAGTTGATTCTGTATTATTGTGCATCTGCTTATAGATCTATGTGTTTATGTTTCTATTATATCCCTATGCATCTCTTTCCAGTTTATGTTTGTGCACACTTGTAATGAATGTTGAATGATTGATAAGATTACTGGGCCCACAAAATTAAGTTATATCTATAATAATAACACAGTAAGGGCAAAAGACCTAGACAACCCCTCTTCGCGCTCTCTACAGAGCTATGCGAAGGTCAGACAACTGCGCGAAGCAGTGCAAGTGCACAAGATCGGTTCACAAACTTCCCAGACTTTATCAAGACATCCCTAGGGTGCGGAAATCTGGTTCCAGCATCCTCCCATACTACCTCGGGTGAGACCTCAGTCCGCGCTCCACAGACTATTGCCGAAAGGGCTAGTAATGTGAGACTTGTTTGGCTAAATCAATTCTGAACCTGGGTCAGGGCCCAATAAGCCAATAAATGGTTCCATTGCTGGGACCAGGATCTGCCTAAGGGATGTCTAATGTTGGAACACTGGAACCCCACAAAGAAGTAAATTGAAGAGTGGTTAGATCAGAAGCTTCACGAGTTCGTAGTACAAGAAAACAAAACTCCACAGATATCCGAGAAGATGTGGCTGGATCACTACGTATATACGGAAATACTAGAGATTTTCTTCACGACCTTCTCTTCAGAGCTGTGTGATTGGACTGAGAGGTAGGTACATCAAATCCCTAAATACCTAGATTAAGATGCTATTATGTGAAAACAGGGTTATGTGAATACATTAATCAGTGGAACGACGCGAAGTGGAAAGATATACAAAGGGATTGAAGGGTTAGGAAATAGTCCCTTAATTTCACCTTCACGAGAGAGCGAAGAAGAGCACGCTCGGGTTTCTCTGAGAAGTGCGATCAGTTTGATAAGGCGGTGCATTCTGCAGCTATCACCTCCACTTATTGCATCACTCACTTCACCTACTTCACCTCCATCTTCAACCACCCCACCTCCACCAAACCCGCATTTCAGCATGGCGAGTGCAATCAAGCTACCTGTATTCAAAGGAGTAGGGAATGAGGATTCGGATTAGTTCTGGTTCATGGTAAGAGCAGTGTGGGAAGCACACAGGGTTGCGGATGACAACATTAAGAAGGCCACATTGGTGAGCGCACTACAGGATCGCGCGCTGACATGGTATATCAAACACTCGAACGATCACACAAATGCAGGAATAGCGGAAATCCAGAATGGGATGAATAGAGAGTTTAGCCAACCGAAGTCAGAGACATAGTTAATCATTAGGTTTAAATAGATCACAATGCTTCCAGGAAAAACCCCCTTGGATTTAGATCAGAGGCTGAAAAGTACAATCCATGAGGCTAATATGACGTTGATAGATGTGCAGCACTATGCATGGTTTGTGGTGTCTTTAACACCACACCTAAGGACGACATTGTCACAACAGAAGCTTTCAACCCAGACAGAAGCACTAGAAATGGTTATGAGGTTGCATGAAACACTGATACAGGATCCGAGGCTGGGAGTCCAACAAATCCAGGCACAGCTACAGAACCTATGCTTGGAGATGCAGAGCTTAAAGAAGGATAGGGCACCCCAGCCAGAAGCACACGAAGAAGTGTGGTGCATAAAATGTAAAGGTCAGGGCCATGATAAGGATCACTGTCCTGTATTCACGAACTATTTGGTAGGAGGGGGACCAATGCCATTGATACCAGAGGCACAGGCAGGACCAAGTGTGGCAACCGCGCTCTCGTGCACGATCTGTCAGGTGGGAGGAAAGCACACGATGGACAACTTGTCATTTGTTGCAGAAGTATACACAGACACCCCAACAGCTGTTTTGCAATTTTTGTAGATTGGTGAGCCACGATGAATGTGTTTGTCGCAACTACGAGTTAATGATGGAGTAGACCCTAGCATATAGAATGCAGATGGAAACACAAGGCCCTAACCCAGCCGCGAGGATGGCACATGCTGGATTTCAAGGGCGAGGTCGAGGACGAGGAGGAATGGGGCTAGGAAGGGGCCGCCGACAGTTAATCTGTTACCATTGCGGAGGACCAAGGCACTACGCTTGTGATTGTACCAACCCTACGAGACCATCTTGTTCATACTATGAGTAGTTTGATCATGAAAGGGTAGATTGTCCCACGCTGATTGTGCAGATGTGCAAGAAAGGGGTACTTCATCCTACTCTGATGCAGAATATTCAAATGATGAGGTTTGAACCATGCGAAGAAGACCCCAACATGAACGTGGTGCTCAGAAGCGGAGCGGCCACATGGGAAGACAAGGGGAAGTAGCTCGAGGAACATACATGGGTTCGCAAGGCTCCTACAAAGAAACCTGAGTTTGACTTGGAACATGCAAGGGAGATGTTTATGGAAGCTAAGAAGAGCTTCACGAAGGCCTCTAATTTAGGTAGTAAGGATCAACCAGAGCCAAGAATGGATCCTTCTATGCTTACTACCTTTTTAGAGACATGCATGAAGCGGCTGCGCAACAATACAGTAGTTAAAGGACTACAAGAACTGATCACTAGGTGCACAAGGTCGGGTGAACCTCACATAGTCTGGAAATTGGGAAATCATGCATTGCACATTGGGAGGGAAATGAGATTGACGGCACAAATTGGCAAGTATGAAATGGATCAGGTAATCCTAGACCTGGGTTCGAATGCAAATGTTTTACTAAAGCAGACGTGGGAATGCATGGGCAAGCCCACATTACAGCGGTCTCCTATTCAATTACGGATGGAAAACCAACAAAAGATCTTGCCCATGGGAAGGTTGCAAGGGGTAACAGTGGACATCGAAGGTGCAAGCACGCAGACGGACTTTGTGGTAATAGAGATTTTTGATGACAACAACCCTTACCCTGCGTTTCTAGGAATAGATTGGGCCACTGATGTGAATGGAGTCATCAACCTAAAGAAGCGAAAGATGATATTCGAGAAAAAGCCTCTATGCGTAGTAGTTCCGCTAGATCCAGCCAAAGGAGCATGCTACATTGAACCTGTGCACAACGATGACAATGAAGATGAGCTAGATTGTATTTACCAGATAATGGCGTAAGACCAAGATCAGGTGAACCCGAAAGCAGATGCAAGAATCTCATGGGAGCGCAACAATTCTTGTACTTCGGATTCAGATGAAGAAATAGAACGCTGGCAAAACCGGTTGCACGAAGTAACAACGCTAAATTGCAACATGATGATTAGATCACTATGGCATATGACGACTGAAGCAAGGGAACTTCCAACATATGAAGGGGCACCTCGAATGGGTGAATTCTTAGACAAAGTTGAAAGTTTCGTACCATAACAGAAGTAGTGCGGTGCGCTAGAATGGGCATTGTACGCAATACCCACACGATGATGGAAAACACACTAGAAGAATATTGGAAACTGGCACGGATGTAGAAGACGGATGCGCTTATGATTTGTAAGTCCGCAACGATGAACGTGAACCAGGAAACCAGGACGAGGAAGTTTGTGTGGCCACCTGAGTCATTGGGTGCAGACGTGTGCTATGCAAACACCTCCCAAACTAAGGATCAAAAATCATAACCTAACGTGGCAGTAGGGAAGGCGACACACTCCACAAACAGTCCATGATGGAGCATTCAAAAAGCTATGCAGAGTCAAGAACAAAGTTCCCCAGATGAGACAAACCAACTGGGACCTGCACGTACCAGCGGTTCGATGGGCCTATAGGACCATAAGCAAAAATTGAAGCACAGAAATGACCCCATCATTGACAAGAAGAGATGAAACCAGGAGGACAGAGAGGAATCCTTAGACCATAGCTCCCACAGTTAAGACAGGACGCGAGGACCTGGGTAAAGGAATTAGGCAGTTATAGGAAGCCATTTGGTGAGGGAGCTTGAACCTTGACGAAATCGATGAAGAGTGGGCACGCCTAAGGAAGAAAAGCATGACAATGGATGAAGAAATCAGCAAACTGGAAACCAGAGTCGTACAAGTGGGCCGCGAGAAACTAAGCATGATGGGACCAAGTCTAGCCGGCCCTACTACTGCATTAGGAAGAGTTTCGACCCTGCTATCATGGCTGCGGCCGCACCTTACTAACCAGGGGAGCGTACCATACAAAGAAGAATGTGATGCACTACCGGCAACAAGGGTATTTGAAGGGTGCCTGCAGCCCAGGCTAGCAGGAAAATTGAAGCCTCACACCGAGGGTGCGACCACTTGACTATATGTAGGAAGCATAGTCTCACTGCTCCAGACAGTTGAAAGAGAGTGCGGGGCTATAAAACAGTCTGTTAGGGAGTTACGTGACAACAAGGGTGTGCGCAGGGTCAGTATGTCACAAGGGTCGCAGTCACGCAAACGGGGCTGCGCTACTGCGCGAATAGACAAGGAAGTGACCGTTGGTCTCACTGTTTAGGACAAGATGTCCGAGTTAAGGTGAATAGGTGCAGGCAACGGGAAATTAAGATACGAATTAAGAGCCAAATTCGGAATGATAGCCATTGAACAAACCGTGATATCTTAAGAATTAAGTTATTGCGCTATCCAATAGGTATGGACCCTTCAAAATTCGATGCTTTGAGAGTAAGCCTAGTGTTTGCAACATTGCCAAAAGAGACACAAGACCTTTGGGACAGCGTAATGTCGAAAGTCAAGGACTTCACACTAAGCCCAACGCCAATGATGGGAGATGTACTGAAAATTCCTAGACAGGTAGCAGGACCGGTCTAGATGTCGCTGCAAAACACACGGTCAGGTAAGCGATTTATGAAATATAAGGGCAAGATGGTGAATCTTGAGACAAAAGATAGAATTCTGTTTAAAAGTTCATCTCTGGGCTGCATTCCCATGAAGAAACATGAAGATTGGGACCTCGCGGACAACAACAACTCTCTTGCAAAAATGCAACACAAGCTTCAACAGACATTGAGTATACTAAACTAGAGATCGCAAGCTTGTTGCTCTTGCACAAAAAGTTCACGCATTTGACATCTCAGCTAGAGCTAAAATCCTATGAGTGGTCACTTTATGTTAACCTAGCAAAGTAGAATGAGCATCATCAGTTAAGCGAATTAGTAGGGGCAATGGAGCAGGAGCTTGAAGAAACATTGCAGGAGGCAATGATAGAGCAATTGATTGTAGTACGTCACTCATAGGGATGGTGGACCACAAAGCCTTGGCAGCGCGACTTGCCACACCGACGGGGTGACTTGAGGGTGAGTCATGATGTTTGTGTTGGGGGCCTATTGGGTAGCGGATCCCTCAATAGTCGGTTTTTGGGGCTTAAAGCCCAAGTTTTTGGACAATGTAATGTAAATACCCCGCAAAATGCGAGCGTGGACCACAAGAGTCTAGGGTAGTCCGCCCTAAAATATTGTAATTTAATTTAGAATGTGTCAGCCTACCCATGGTTCGCGGACCATGGGAATGTATAAATAGAGCAAGGCTCTAAGTGTAGAAGGCAGTTTTTAGTTAACTCTTGATCTGAAGTGATATGGGTTTTTGAATGCGATATTCACTCAGATTCTATAAGTCCAAGTCGGGGTTGGTAGTAGTAAGAGTAGGCTCTCCAGCTGTGTGCGCAGAGGCCTGGTAGAGTCTGCAGCTGTGTGCGCGGACCCCTTCAGCTGAGTGCTTAGGGAAAATTTTTGAGTTGAGGTTGTAACAGAACAGAAGTTTAATAAAATATAAGTTGATTATGAATTATTATGCATTTGCTTATACATCTGTGTGTTTATGCTTCTATTATATCCCTACGCATCTCTTTATAGTTTATGATTGTGCGCACTTGAAATGAATGTTGAATGATTGATTAGATTATTGGGCCCACAAAATTAAGTTAGATCTATAATAATAACACAGTAAAGGTAAAAGACCTAGAGAGACCCTCTTTGCGCTCTCTACAAAGCTACGAGAAGGTCAGATAACTGCGCGGAGCAACGCAAGTGTACAAGATCAGTTCGCAAACTTCCCAGACTTCATCAAGACATCCCTAGGGTGTGGAAAGTTGGTTCCAGTACCCTCCCATACTACCTCAGGTGAGACCTCAATCCGCAGTCCGTGGACTATTGCCAAAAGGGCCGGTAGTGTGGGATTTGTTTAGCTAAATCACTTATGAACCTGGGTCAGGACCCAATAAGCCAACATTTTAGAATACGATTGTACAAGCATGAATAAGGCATTTTCCCAATGATCATGCATCACCTGCATTCACTAGAGAAAGGGTGATAGTGGCAAACACCAAGAAGAATCCAAGTGGCATTGTCAAATCCAACTTGGCCTTTGTATGTGCAACAAGATCAAACATTCAATATTTGATGGCCGAGAATGAGCAATTGGCACAGAACTTGTAGGCTATTAGGAAAGAGGTAGAACAACTTTGTGTGGCAGCACAAAACATAGTTTTCACACAGGTTTACCTGGAAGAGATCAGAGAAACGATACTTGTTGAAGTATCAACATTTAGAGAATCGATGCAGAACCTCTATGAGGAGTTTGTGACCATCCATAAAGCAGTTGTATGTTTGCATGGCTTGCAATAGTAGAGCGAAGATTTTGTTAAAACTCTCAAGAACGTGAAAGCTGTCATTACCTATGTGCAATAATGGAAAATGTGATACAAAGGGGCACCACTTGACTTGGGGAGTAAAATGAAGCCACAAGCAGAGATGGAGAGAGAGAAAGTTTGAATATTCATTTAGAACAATAAACAACTTGCCTCATTTATTGGTAACATTCAGGCCTCCTATGTATGATTATTCAGTAGTTTGGATCTCTTGGTGAAAACACACAAGATCCCATCACTTGGCTCGCTCACCAAAGCCAAGCCCAAGATCCATGTCTAGAAGGAGATCGAAGATTACTTGGAACAACTAAGACAAATCACCCCAAAGGAATATTTGGAGTTGACCAGATAAAACATGTAGAACTACATCAGTGGTCTTCCCCAAATTAGAACAATGTTGCTCATGCTTCTAAAGGAAGCTGAAACTGGTTCCAATTCATTGTATCCAGATGCCATGGAGGATATATTCTACTTCCGTCCAAACATGATCATGTAGTTTGAGGATGTCATTGCACAGTACCAAGATTAGCACCAATATGTTACCACGAAGCATCAAGTGGAAGTTGCTAAGCTAGAGTTCTTCCAAACTCAAGGATCATAGTGTTTTGTCTTGTTAGGCTGTCAAGTTGTCTCTACCCTATTTTGTCTTATATGGGTACAAGTGTAAATTGTAATATTATTTGTAATTATTTTGTAAGTCAAATTCCAAGTCTCAATATTGGATTATGAAGATTCATGATGTAATGTAACGAGTCATTTGAAAGAAGTTGAAGAGTCATGAGGGTAGTCCAAATCTCACAAAGGGGATTTGAAAGGTCATCCACCCCCTTGTTATAAATAGAACCTCATAACTCATGTAAAGGGATTTTGGGAGCTAATATTTTGGCTAGGTTTAGGCTCAGGAAGAGCTTGGGAGTTTTGTGAGAGCCTTGGCTTCTCTGTAGCATAGAAGGAGTATACTTCTTTAGAGGAGCAAGTGTTGTTGACTTTAGCATTCAACTATTGGGGCTAGTGGTTTGTCAATGGTGTATGTATGATTGGAAGTTTCACTTTTAATGAAACTTAGAGTCGACACAATTTCATGCATATGTTGTGAATATAGTAGGACTATTCTTGTTGTATTTTCAATGTATGTTATTTAACTTATGCTCATTCTTATGAACTATTTCATTTTCATTTGTACAAATATTTTTGAATGTGTGTTGTTGTATTAATTTGTCACTTTAAATTGTGGACTATTATGCATGTTAGCTCATGGTGTCATTATGCTTGTGTTTTCCTTTAAAGATGCATACTATTACAGGCTCCTAAGGGGCTCACTCTCTTTTCCCATCATGTGTTGGAACCATTCATGTATCACACTTGACTATCCGCAGGGTCACACACTTATTCTCACCAAAGGCATCATGCACCACTCTATGCATATTTTCAACCAAGGGATATCATTAACACCCCACTATTGGAACTCCTACTCCAAAAGGTGTGAGGTCTAGTTGGGACTTCATATCAAGGAGATCCCATGAATGTTGGTTGGTCCAACATTGCCCACATGATGTCAACTTGTATTTTTGGTGTGCCAAAACAAACATTAATCTGCAACATGCCTTCTTTTCAATTGAAAATTATATAATGGAAAGGATTATGGAACTGGTTTTAGGTATATTGTATGTGTGTCTTCATTATGAATATGTCAATATTGATATTCTTTTATTCACATTTTGATGAATGTTAAGGTAAGTGAAAACCACATATTAAAATTAGATCTAAAATTGCAAAGAGAAAATGGTTTTAATTCACATATTATCATAATTGAGAATCCTAACCCAAACCCAATGGAATGCCTAACCAATGCTTTATTGAGATCAAACTATCACAATTCTCCATGTTATACAACATGTATTTATATTGCTAGCAATTGTTTTGGTTCTATTTATAAATGTTATGTATGAGGTTGGTGCTAAAAATTACCATGAGAATGAACCCTATTTTAACTAATCCCATAGTTAGTTATATACTAGTTGTATAATGTAGTGTGTGCTACTTGCTTCATACATTAGTAGCATACTAGCATGATATCATGGAAACCTTGTTTTACTCACCCATTATTTTTTTTATTTACAATGGTCTTCCTTAAAGTTCTTTTAAAGGAATTATGTAATTCAATTGATATTATATGTTGGAAATATATAAAATTTAAATGAAAATAGAAATATTTTTAAGTATTCATTAGGATTCCTTTGTAATGGAATGAGTGCTTTTAGTTGATATTGTGTGTTGCATAATATATCATATAATGTAGAAGGTAATTTTTCTTCTCATGGTATTGGTGTTCTCATATTTGACTAAAATATTAGTTAAAACTATTTTTACGTTATTGCAAGGACTCGTTTACAAAAACTATGTCAAAACCACAATGTGAGTTTCCTTCAAATTAATAATTCCTAATTGATTTAGTTATTGAATGATGTAAGACACTAAAATATAATTTGATTATCTTAATATCTTTTTCTATTTTAATAAACACTTCACTTGTCAAATCACTTTGCAATTTGAAGACCTCTTCCAAGAATGTAGTGTGTATTTGGTGGCATGGTTAGTGCAAGCATACATTTAGGATATGATATTCCGCCCCCATAGTGCAATTTTTGAAATTGTGTTAAGTAATGTTTTCTTTTATGGATCATTATCTGCTTAAATGAATGTTCTATATAGGAATAATTGTTTTTTGATTTTGTATGAATGTAAAATGTTAAGCATGTTTATTGCAATATTTAGAACTAGAACTAAAAGATCATTTAAAACTTGAGTTATTATCATGGGTTATGTTCCCACTTATCCCATTAGCAGAATTTGTCTATTAATCATTATGTACTAGTAATTTATGTTTATGAAAATGGCAATATTAATTTTAGGAGTTAGTTTATTAAGACCAGGAGGTGGGGTGGAGGAGATAATGGAAAAAACTTATAGGGGGGATATTATGGAAAAAATTATAATTTTCCAAAATATCTCCTTCATCCCCACCTTCATGTAAGGATAATTTTTCCCTACTCGTGTAAAGATAAGTTTTTTTATTTTTATTTTTTTTATCGTAATATCTCTCTCCGTCTTCACCTTGAACCCACCGTTATATCATATGGAAGGGGTGGGGACAATGTTTATTTGAAAGGGTGCAGATGGGAAGATACGATGTGCATTTACCCTCATCCTCACCCCACCCTCATATCGTTGGGGGAACACCATCTATTTGAAAGGGTGCATATGGGAGGGTACAATGTGAATTTACCCTCACCCTCACCCCACCCTCATATCATCGAGGGAACAACATTTATTTGAAAGGGTGGATATGGGAGGGTATAATGTACATTTCAAATGCACATTTCCTTTTCCCATATATATATATATATAAGTTGGCATTGTTGAATTCTAGTGGATACTTAGAAGTCTTGATCGTTAAATTGGACATTATGCTTGTAATTAGCTAGAATAGATTTTAGGAAAAATATGGAATATACACATCAATGTATGCCAACACAAACATAAAACTTGGAAGTTGGAATCTAAAGAGACTAGCTAAATGAAAAATAATCATATCACATATAATCTCTATAGATTCTAAAATTGTAAGTAGTCGTGAAGAATTCTAAATACCTTATCAAATTAAACAATCTTGACATCAAATGTAAAATGCACACACACAATGCGGTACATTGAGATATGCTTCAATATGTCATTTCACTTGTGTTGTTTCATTGATTACTTAGTCTTGTTTAATAGATGTAACTTTATAAGAGCCCAACTATGAGCTTTCTAATAATAATGGAGGAGGGTGAAATCCTCTCCTTTAGCACTTTGATCTCTCATATCACATTTATTAATGCATTTCTAAGTATAAGACAGGTATGATTCTTGTCTAATACAAAATATCTATGAATTTATTGGTTCTTTATTTTAATTTTATTTTTGTGATATAGATTAATAATCACTTTATTTTATATGATTAAAAAAATCGATAATATTATATTTCAAATTATATTTAAAACTTGAACTTTAATTACTAAAAATAAAAATATTTATACTTAAATTAGATATAATAATAATATTGATAATTATCATGTTATAAAGTATTATGTAAACTATGAAATCCAAAATTCAAATTCTCAATAAATCAAGCCAACTATAAATATATAAAACACTATATATATTATTACATTTTTAATTATTTTCCATAAATAAAATACAAAATACAACAAATTATTGCTTAACATTATTCTTTCTTAAAAACAATATCATATATATATAAATAAATGTCCATCAATTTTACTTTTATATAAGTATATTTAAATGTTCTTACATGTACATAAACATGATTTAAAAATATTCTTGGAATGTGAAAAATAATTATCAAGTCGTTGATTTTTACGAAAGTAAAATCGGAGTACCACCGACTTCTTACTCTTCGCATCACATTTTCTTTACTCTTTAATATAAAAAAGAAACGGGACATGTTACTGGCGCCTTAAGATTGGAATCGAAATAAAGTAAAATGTGAGTATCACCCACTTCTTATCCTTCCAAATACTTTTTCTTTACTCTTTATACTTACTCGCGCTTCACGATTGGAATCGAATTCACAAAACTTTAACCGTGTGGGAATGGAATTCACATCAACTTTATACTCGCGCTTCAACGTTGGAATGGAATTCACATAAAACTTTAACCGTGTGAGAATGGAATTCGCATAAACTTTAACCGCGTGAACAATGTCAGATTCCCATGTGAATTTCTTCTTCTTCGCCTGACTTTTTCTTTACTCTTTATTTTTTATTTTCTTAAATGAATATATACTCGCGCTTTTAGATTGGAATCCAATTAAACTAAAATCTAAGTCTCACGACTTGCTATTGTTCGTACCACTTTTTCTTTGCTCTTTATTTTCAACTTTGTGTTAAAAAATTAATTTTATTTTTAAATATTACAAATTTTTATTTTGATTTTATTTTCATTTTACATTTTGTTAATTATTTATATAAATAGGTTTTTTGACAATTACACATATTTTTTTTTATTGTGCCCAAAATTATCACAAGCTCATATATATATGATTTTGTAACTTTACATGAATGGTTGTTTACCACTAAAAACAACAACTTAATGTCTTTTTATTGAAAGACCATTATAAAGGCATATGGATTAGAAGGGTTCTTAATGTTTATCAAAAACTATCTTAAAAAAGATATTTAAGATTTTATTCCAAAATGCTCTAAGGAATTCATTAGTATGTTGTTTTTCCATAATGACATTTTGTGGATTTTCTTGAAGTACAATGAGCTAATCCATATTTGTAGGTATGACAACTAGATCTTGTATTTCCTCAAATTAAATTTTGAGGTTGCTCACTCCCACTAATATCATTAACCTCAAGAAACCTTGAATTTCTTGCTTCGACAAGTAATGAGTCATCTCCATATTTATGTCATATTTATAAGTTGCATTATAAATTTACCGAGAAAATAAATTGGCATATTGTAATCTTAGTCCACAAAAGTATTATGATGGCACATTGCTTTTCCTTTAATGTTATTAACATCGATTAATAATCTAAATTATGGTCATATATAAATGTTAGTATTTTATTTTTAAATTTTATAGCTATTCCATCTACAATTATATCTAATGAATAATCTCATGTTTCAATATTAATCGCTGATGATTTTTAAGGCTAGAACAAGAATATCCTCCTTACATTCGAGTCCACAGACTTAGATTTGGCATTCCATGAGAATGAGCCACCCATCCCTACAATATTTATTGCGCTATAAGATATCGCCAAATACGAAAAGTGGGAGTAATCCAATTTCTTCAGTGTAGAAATTTTTATGTAAGATGAAAGGACACATCAAGAAAGAGTGTTTCAAATATACATTTTTGCCTCAAAAGAAAGATAATCTCATTTATTTAGTGTGTTATGAGTCTAATACCATTGATACTTTTCAGAAAGCATAGTGGATTGGTTTTACTTCTACAATCTATATTGCCAATAGAATGCGGGGTGTGATCAACCAAATTAAACCAACAAGTGAATGCTTCATCTATTAAGGAAACACGCTGAGTGCACATGTGAAATCAATTGGGACCTTCAAACTTATCCTGAAATATTACTTTGTTTTAAATCTTGAAAGGACATTTTAGATTCATTCTTTCTCTAAGAACCTTTTTTCAATCTCTAGAGTTGTTCTGTGTGATTTTAATTTCAATTTTATTGATTCTATTTTTAGCCTTATTAAATAATCACTTGTTGTTGGTGATGGATTTTGAGACTATTTATTTCTTAAAAAAACAAAGTACTGAATATTAATCTATCAACTAGGGACCTATCTTTCTATCTCAAGGTAGTCGCCAAAGTTTATGCAAGAGGCTTTCAAGAGCTATTTTTGGTTCTATATTGGTTAATCTAAAATCTAAATCTTAAGTAAGCAGATAACAAAGAAAATGAAATCAAATATTACTACAAAAAGGAAATTCAGATGCACAACTAATTATTAAATAAACATGTTAACTAAGAAACATGATAAAGAACCCCAACCCTAAACTTGACAGGTATCTAACCATTCATGAAAGAGTATAAAAAGTAATCCAATTTAACAATAGTGCTTCAAGAAATAACAATAAAGAAACAACAATACAAAATCAAGGGAATGTTAGTTTTTGTACCATCAAATAGGTGTTCTAGTCTCGAATTTTGTCAAAGAGGCTAAAGAACAAAATATCTCCAAAACCAAGAAATTGTTACAACATAAAACACCTAGAGACAACTCAATTAAGTTAATTGATCAATAATTGAATATTTCCTAAGTCCAACCTAAGAAAAGTGATTAATTAACAACAATTAATTGAGAAAGATGAGAATTCTCAAGAAACTCACGTATTGAGTTTGTGATGATCTTAGTCGTTGATGGGGATCTGATCATGGTTGTTAATTCACCAAAAAGAGATCATATGAGCAAGATTCTAGGATGGATATAGAGACACTAGTGAGGTCAAGCTCCTTGGTAGATCGAGCTAACTAGTTGCATAGGTCGAGTAGGAAAGAAGAGTATAAGCGAGAAGGGATGCATGAGTGAGAGGGAGAAACATAAGTGAATTCCAAAGGAATTTCTAGTTCCAGAGAGGCAGCAACAAGAGGACAATTTATTCCACTGGACGCTATGTAGGCACTGTGCTAGTAGCTTTAGAGGGAAACACAATTTGACCAAGGAGGAGGTCGATTCTAGTGCTGGAGGTGAGGATAATTTTCCAAAGTGTCGGAGAATCACTTCCAATAGTATAAATAGGTAGGGCATTTGATTTAGAGGAAGTTTGAGGTAGTGCGAGTTACAAGTTATGCAGATGCAGCGTAAAGGCCTACACATGGGTATTGCAAGGCCATTTTCCGAGTAACAGTTGGTTACGTGACTACTTGTGGAGAAGGGAAAATTTCCCTTAATAATTTTGGCCAGATTGTGTGCTGAGAATTTCCAGTTTGGGATCTAGATTGTACTTAGAAAAGTCATTGTTTCATAATAATAATAATAAAACCCTCATCTACTGCATTGATTTTCCCATATTGGCTTTTTCTTGGGACATTTATCCAAAAATAATAGTTTCATTTTTATTATGTGTGCACTCTATACTTCTCAATTCCAAATCTTATTTTCCGCAACATAAGTTATTTGTGAAAAATTCAATGTTATTTATTTATTGTTTGTTGTAGCAAATAAACTACATAATTAATGAGTTAAGAGAATAAATTTCTAGTTGTTACGATTTATTGAAATTTCACATGGTATCATAGCAGTGTTCTCGATCAGATCAAGAGCTTAGTATCATAGAGGGAGAAATTTCACAGTTCAGAGGGAGGTTTGAGTGAATTTCTTCTAGGTTTGTGCAGAGGTCCAGCGTCGCAGTGTGAATTACTGAGAAAGTGTTTGATTTCCAATTATAGGTGCAGGAAAAGGTTGAATGGCCTAGTAGCAGTTCTAGTAGGAAGTGTTGTTGCTCAAAAGCAGTTTAGGTAGGTAGATCAAAGATTTTGTTGAGCAGATTTGGGCGTAGTAATTTTGCAACAACTTTTGTTTTTACATAAATGGGAATGTCTTTAATATCCCAAAAGAGAGGAATTTAAAAACAAATATTTCATAATTCCCTTTATTAAGTCAAATTTAGGGTATAATGGTTGTTCTATCATAGTCAATCTTTTTGGAAATTGGGGAGCAACAATCGTAACATTAACCAAATTATGGTTTCTTATAGATTTAATAGGTGGGTTTGGTATTGGTAGCGAGGATGAATCTGGTCTACCATAGGTTACAACTTTCATTTTAGGTTGGGTTTGAGTCTACTCTTTATTACATCTTTCGTTTTTTGTTAGCTCAGAAATTATTGGAGAATTTTTTGTAAAGTTTTCCTGACCTTATCTTAATTGTTTTTTATCACATTCCAGGGGGGGAATACAATAATCAAAAGTTTCTAATACTTCAATGAGTTGAGAAGGTTATTTATTTGGGTTGGGAATGGGTTGTACAGGAATTGAGAGTGTAATGAGGCTGAAGATTTCAAAGATAGTTGGAGTTGTTGTTGTGATTGCGGTAGCAATCCTAAAGATTGATTACTTATACCAGGAGGACAATACCAATTTTGAGGCCAAAATGGTACTTGAGTGGTCTGATTTTTCCATTAGTAAGGATATTGTGTCTATTGTAAAGTTTTTGAAGGTGGTCCAAAATATTTTTGGTTTTACCAAGGGGGTCCAAAGTATTGTTGACTCTTCCAACATGGTCCAAGGTACTACTGATTCTTCCAAGAGGTTCCAAAGTATTTTTGATTATGTTAGGATGGTCTAGGGTATTGTTCTTTATTATATTAATTAGTAAAAAATGTGTAAGGATCCTAGATCATACTTGGAGGATGAGATTTCCATTTTCATCTTCGAGCTATGAGGTACGCCAGATCATCTTCCCCCCTAGCCTCTTTCTAGAAAGATTTTAATCTTGGAAAATATGGATATTGATTGATTGAATGGTCCTTTGCATAGATCCCACATATCTCGATTTCATATAATGAGCATTCTTTACAACCATGTTTCTAGCAACAATGAGGAAAAAAAATCGCTAATTCTTTCTCCAACGCTACCTACTTTTGTTTTACCTGCAATATGTCCAATTTTGTAGTTAGGGTACTCAAAATATCAATTTTAAAATCTTCTAATAAATTATTGATTTCTATTGAAGTAATTCCCCCACCAGTGGTTTTGCTAATTCTACCCATGGGGTCTCGTATTCCATGCTTTCTCTGTAGAAATTCGTTGTAGATTCAAACTGCAAAATGTAATATGCTAAAACAATTGACTTAAATCTACTCTACTCATCAACAGAAACATAAATATCGATGAAATCACAAAGCATAAAAGAGAAAGAATTCAATCACACATAACACAATAATTTTATGGGGAAAACCGCAGCCAAAAACCCCTGTTATTTGTATATTGCATTAATCAGAAAATATGAGAAGATTACAATTATTTCCTCAAGCCTAAGAGACCTCTGCACTATCTCTATCTATCTGATTGCTTCCCAGACAAGCTCAAGCCAATACTTAGCCAATTTTGTTGCCTACTAATCTCCTATTTCCTTGTGTAGTTTCCTTGGGAATTATCCCATATTTAATTGGGAAATCCCATAATTATGAATTGTGCAATCCTCATAAGCATTCATTTGATTGCATGCACCATCTATACAATTTTTATTATATACAATTGATTGTACATTATTCCTAAACTCCAATCTCAACTGGGTATTTCTTTGATATCACATTCATGAGTAAATTATGAGTGCATATTCAATTTACTGATTGATCACTTTTGGTTAAACCCCACTACTGCAAGTTACACCCCACTACTAGATCTCCCACTAATTCCTCCATCAATTAACTCAGTTAAACTAAATTAAATAATTACAGCTCAAAATAAACTCAACCAGGGCTCCTAAAAAGTACAAGAAACTCTATGTGACTCTAGTTAGATCCTCAACTCAAATTAATTGAACCAACTAAGTCAAATTAATTTATTTAACTATTACAAGTTTTCATGAGATGTGGAATTACAATTTAGTTCCTAACTTAATTCAAGCAAAAAATTAAATTAGGATTTTGCTTGATGCTATTTTTAACATTTCTTATTTCTATTTTCAACACTTCCTCTCAACAAGAAAGGAATTCAACTCTATCCTGATCTGGTACCTTTGGAATGTTCTACATTCAACTCTTGTCACTGTTGTTTTTTCTACTACAACATCTGCAACCAAAAAATATCCAAACAAAATAAATTGAATCAATTGTGTTTACAACTATTTACTGGGAAAATTGTGTTGTTGTTGACTCTACTACTTAGCTTCATACTCTGTTGTTAACACTTTTCAACACTCCTCAGTGTATGAATGACAATGATCCTCCTTCTACTGAATATTATTCCACCATGTAGCAAGGCAATGATCCATGAGACAAGAAAACACCTTAATGGATCCTACCAAAATTATCAAACACTTGGAATAAGGTTTCATATCGCCCCACCTCACTCTTGGAAGTATGGATGCATGTGCTCCCTCTACCCACTTGGTTCGAAATTTCCCCCTACTAGACGTCTCTTCTTGAGTGGATGTCTTCACTTAGTCTCCTCTCTGCTTCTCTAGTTGTGGCTGCTCCACAACTTGCTGAGGCTACTTTTGAGGTTGTATGTTGAGAGGTAATTCATGCTCCTCTCAACCACCAAGTCTCTAACCTTTTCCTTGCTCCTTAACGAATTGCATGGATCTTGTACCTCAAGTTCATATAGGTTCTTGACTCACACACCTATCTATTTCACTTGTCTCATGGTGATGTGTGTAAGGAAAACTTTTCCTTTGCTAAATATCACACCATAGGAATGGTGTTCCAATACCATGATGGAAACAAGATTATTCTTTAGTCTGAGAACATACATCACCTTTTTGAGTCTGAGAGGGGAGCTAGATTCCCTCTGAAAAGTTATAGTATCGATTTTGGTCACACTATACCTCCCATCATATCCAAACTATATGTTATGCTTGAGGTCTTTCTCCTCCAAGTCACTGAATATATCTCTATTCCATGTCATATGGAACGAGGCACCATTATCAAGATACCAAATGATTCCCATTACAATGCTTACCATGCATGCAATGAGAGTGAAATCAAGTTCAAATTGTGAAGCTAGAGCTTCACCTGTTGCTACTACTGCAATATCTTTCTTTCTTTCTTTTGTGGGAATTTCATGGCATAGTGCCCAAACTCGTGACTGTGAAAACACTTGATGTTCAACAAGCCCTTCGTCTTGCCACGCTCCTCGCCCTGGGACATATTTCCCTTGGATTTATTTTCTTTGCTGACTAATGAAAATTCCTCTTCCACTTTTTTGGATGAGGTCCCATCTCTGGTGTTCCACTCAATCTCTTCTTGTACCAAGTCATACCATAATCGTTCCCACTCTGGTAGCCTCTTCCTCCCATAAGTGAGTCCTGGTAGCTACGCCAACTCTTGGGAAGTCCTAGAAGTGTTAGTATCACCAAATTATCTTCAAAAACTATAACACTAACACTTCTAAGATCATCCCAACGTTGGGTGAACTTTGTCAAGTACTTTGGTATTGTGTCGCACTTCTCCATTTTGATTTTTTGAGCTTTTCTTTTAGTGCTAGCTTCCTATGGTCACTGCTATTTTGAAATAGGTCTATTAAGTCCTTCCAAATTGCAAATTGATTTTCCTTACCCTAGAGGTTTAAGACAATATGATATCAGATGCCTTCTAGGATAATCCTTCTTGCCTTTGCCACACACTTTCTCCACTCTGCTAGATCCTGAGCATTAGCTGGCTTAAGAATATCATTTTCTATGAATTCCTTAAGCCTATTTCCTTCCAACAGTGCCTCCATCCTTTCCTTCCAAGAAATATAATTTGAACTACCCTCAAGGGCATATTCAAGTTTCAATCTGTAGAACGACATCCTGTTGGCTCTAAAGTATGATATTGCAAATTCGATTGCTCCTACAAAAGACAAATTCATGTTCTCCTCTTCTATAGTGATTTCATCTCTGATACCATGTAGAAATTCCTTGTATATTAAATCTAAAAATTGAAATATGCTAGAAAAATTGAATTGAATCTACTCTACTCATGAGTAGAAACAATAAACGATACATGAAATCACGAAGCATACAAGAGAAAGAATTTAATCACACATAACACAATAATTTTCTAGGGAAATCCACAGCTAAAAAACCCTGCTATCTGTATATTGCATTAATCAGAAAATATGAGAAGATTACAATGATTTTCTCAATCCTGAGCAACCTCTGCACTATCTCTATCTATCTCATTGCTTCCTAAACAAGCTCAAGCCAATGCTTTGCCAATTTAGTTGACTCCCAAGCTCATATTTCCTTGCACCTTTTCCTTGGGAATTAGCCCATGTTTAATTGGGAAATCCTACAATTATGAATTGCACAATCCTCATATTCCTTCCTCTAATTGCATGCACCACTTATATAATTCAGATGATTATATAATTGATAGTACACTTTCCCTGAACTCCAATCTCAACTAGGTCTTTCTTTGATCTGACATGCATGTGTTAATTATGAGTGAATCTTCAATCTACTGGTTGATCATTGCTAGTTACACCCCACTACTGGATCTCCCACTAATTCCTCCATCAATAGGAACTAGTTTAACTAAATTTAACTCAGTTAAACTGAATTAAATGATTACAACTCAAAATAAACTCAACCAGGGATCCTAAAAATTAGGAGACACTCTACATGACTCTTGTTAGACTCCCAACTCAAATTAATTGAGCAAAATAAGTAAAACTATATTAGTTAACTATTACAAGTTGTTATCAGATGTGGAATTACAATTTAGTTCCTAATTTAATTCAAGGACAAAATTAAATCAGGATTTTCCTTGATGTTATTTTTAACATTTCTTATTGCTATTTTCAACATGCACTTTGTGATTTCTTGGGAACACCTGATACACAACTTAATAATATCATCATATTTTCCTTTTGAAATATCTTTGTGTTCCATTATATTAAGTGTTTCTAACCATCCATCTTCCATACCCCTAATAAAGATAGATTTCAATACCTTTTTAGAAAGAGTGTTGTATGATGACCTATGCAAGTTATATTGGAACATTTCTATCTAATCTTCTAACCTCACATCTTGCTTCTAATTCATCTTAATTATTTCTTCTTTCAAATCCCTGGACCTACAATATTGCTAATATTTTGAGAGAAAAACTTCCTTTATTTCATCCCAAGAGTTAATGGTACCTACTCCTAATCCCATAAACCATCTTAATGTTTCTCCCTTCAAAGTAGAGGGGAATAGTTTCAAGTTTATGGATTAGTGGTATAATCATATCCCCTACATAAGACGTCAAAATTGAATAGGAATACATTGGGATCATATAAGGCTAATCCACAAAAATTTGGAAATACCATGGAGTGGCATGAATTTTACAGGTGCATTTTCCTTCGAATAAACAATATGAACTTATATTATTGAGTTTTTTGCGATAGTGAATATACCTATCTTGCCATTTCATCAAATATTTGTCAGTACCCTTCTAGGATCCCTAAGTCAAGAGGCATTACTTGATGGGGACCAATATGGTGATGTTGAGGTTTTGAGCCTTCTTTTGGCTCCAAAGGAATAGGTTTAGGTCTCACAACAATACCTAAATCAGGAATCATGATTCCTTCCTTTGATGTTGGTGTTATGGGCGGATCTTATTCATATGTTTGAAAATTTATATTACTTATTTCACCTCCTTATCTCAAGTTATAAGAGTTTCCCTCTCTTATGTTAAGAATGTTGGGATGTTATCCTAATGAGGGTTAAAAAATCTCCCCTTATTTTGTTGTTAATCTTGTGGTTTTATCAAGAATATTATAGTTTGTTGTAGTAGAGGATTTTTCCACAAGAGTAATGAAAAAAGTAGATCCTTTTACAAATATTGGTCAAGGTCCTACTAAAGCTTGAAATTTTTCTTTTCGTATAATTTTTTCTATAAAGGTCACTCTCCCAAGGCTTACTTGGATTTTGATTTTTTCATCAACAAGGGTGGATTTCAGATTCATTTCTTTTTTTATTTTTACCTCTATTTTCTCTTCTAGTCATGCATACTACATGGCCTGAGACTACCTACTGAGGGAAAATGTTATGAAACCAGCTCAAGAAAAGATAGAAAAGATAGATCAACGCCTTAGAATTCAGCCTCTTCGAGGGGGCAACCTCCTTTACATACATAAATGAATTTCTTGATGATTTCAATGATAAAACCTCCTTTCTATATATGAGTCTTAGGAGTCACAATTTAACCCACCGACTAACAATAATATGTAAGCCACAAAAATAACAATAGAGGATTCTCTGGCCTTAGTAATAACAATATGGGGACAATAGGGGCACAACAATATTAATAAGGGGTACAACTACAATAGTAATGGGGTAATCACTAGTATTATAGGGACCCAACATGCCCCTCTCCTTCAAAAAAGTGTTTTCCTCAACACTTGAGTATTCTGGATGCTTCTGTATAAAATTCTCATCCTCCCATGTGGAATCTTCAGCAGATAAGTTCTTCCACTTGATAAGATACTCTGAAATTGATCAATTTCGTAGTTGTCGAGTTCTTGTTTATGTGACTGCTTCTGGTTCCAATATAATTTTTCCTTCCTCATCAAGTTCTGGCAGTATTGTTTGAATTGGGAGCTTATCGCCTATAACCTTCTTTAAACATGAAACATGGAAAACTGGGTGCAATCGAGAAGCTGCAGGAAGCTATAATTTGTATGCCATAGTACCTGTTAGATTCCTATACCAATAGGTTTAATTTTTCATGATTGACAGTGGAAGTGCTAAATATGTTCATCCCTGCATGCTGCAGAGGTTCCATATTTTGTATAACAGAAAAAGAAAATAAAAAAATGAAAAGAGGGTATGCCTTAAAAGAATAATCAAAAGGCAAGAAAAATCAATTGGTCAGAAAAAATAATGAAAATGAACCCCAAACCAAAGACCAGGAAAGTGGCTAGTTAAAATGCCACTGCTATCTTATTTTACAAAGATTACCATGTGGAGGTACTGCTGCTTATTACATTTGATGGATGGCCCAACAGTTCAATCTAGACCATGCCATGTTTTAAATTGCTGTTGTAGAATAGAGAAGGAATACCTGTCCAAATAGTTCAAGCTTGGCAGATGAGTAGCTAGGTAGAGGAAATAAGGAGCCCAACTTCTTAATCTAGGCCCTTAGAAGAGATAAGGGTACATTTATGTAGGAGGGCAGTCAAAAGAAAAAGAGGATAATCAGGGTTTTCCATTTCAAGTGCACCCAATGCAAAGAAAAAAAATATTAGGTGTATTAGGCTGGGTAGGTAGTTTGAGGTTGCAGAAACAGGGTTATCATTACTTTTTATCTTGTCAAAGGAGTACTTATCTCACTTATGGCATTGACACCATGGCAGTTATTTGATGGTACAACAAGGAAGCATGACTAACTTCCCCTTCGTTCCCCCAGAAATCATTCACTAACATCCCCTCAAGGACCTTGGGATTTG
The DNA here is from genome assembly GCA_000404065.3 of Pinus taeda. Lineage (NCBI taxonomy): Eukaryota > Viridiplantae > Streptophyta > Pinopsida > Pinales > Pinaceae > Pinus > Pinus taeda. Next base: position 45,910 of record APFE030552020.1, on the reverse strand, counting down.
CCCAAATAGTCCAGTTTCACTCCATTCTTATTAAAAAACCAAGTTGACATCTGAGTTTACTTAGTGAAAAGAAGCCACATTTCTTGTGTAAAATTGATTTCTCCACAATCCATTCATTTCTCTATGCTCAAATTTCCATTCTATAAACTTAGCATGCATCCCTTCATTTTCATTCCATAGAACTCATATTAACATCTAACCCTATTATCTAGCTCCCTAAATCATTTCCCCACCCCTATTCTACAAGAAACTATATAAAAACCCAAAAAGAAAAACACTAAATATTCCTCCCCATGGCAACTATAGCCAAATACTAAAAGTCGGGAAACATTAGGTCCATTTGGGACCCATTGTTAGCCTCTCCATGTTCATTACCCTTGGGATTTATTTAACTTCTGGTTAAATAAATAACCATATTAAACCCCCCTGCACATGAAACTATACCATACCCTGCGCATGCATTACATTTGGGTTTCGTTGATATTTGATCAATGAATAACCATGTCCCCGAGCACATATTTAACCCATAAACTAAGGTTATAACCTGCCGACACTATGTGATAATTAACGTTTATCAGGCGCGTTGTTCTATTAAACCCCGATCGTTTTGCCCGCCCGACCACTGTAAGATCGGCCCTCCCAGATCTGACGGCCCTAATGAATATCAGGTGCCCCTTCGTAGCAGTACGATAGTACCCGATGGTCGACGGTTTCACTGTCATACACTGGGACAGCTGTCGGCCTCCTATTGCATCGGGCCGCCCCTGACACATACCACTCCCATACCAAAAGCGGTCCGACGTAAACCGCTTACAGCCCTCCCCGCTTGCCTACGTCATTGCATGACTATGCCGCCACGTCGCCTGCCACTACACTGTACCTGCACCATGTCACCCACTGACGTCATCACCCTGCCACTGTCTCATGATGACGTCATCATCTACGTCACCCTGTTATTAATTATGTTTTCTTCAAGACTAGTCCTGAATATGAATTCTTAACTGCTCATGTTTGCACTAGTTCTCTCATTTTGAATACTATTTAGGAATCCTTAATTTCTCCTACACAATATTCATACACTTTCCTTCTGCCAGTATAATGAAAGATTCTTGATTGCCTTTCATTCCCTGACTTCATTCCATCATTTCCAGATTTAAAATTTTTTTCTATCCTGCCTATCCTACTCTGTAGCACTACCTTTTCACCAAGAAACTCTTTCAACGATTACACTTGTAGTAACTCCATTACCCAATGAAAAAAACAGTTATACACTTGCATCCCCGTTCTGTCTGAGATCACCATCCAACAAACTTAAAACCAAACCCTGTTCATCATAACTAGCCTAAAATACTTCAAAACAAAGCTAAATTACAAAGAGAGAGCCCTCTCTGGTTGCAGGTAGGCTAGGACCTACAACTAAAAGATTGGTTAGTGGTTACCTTGGCCGTATTCCCTACTGGAAGCAGGGAACAACCTGAGTGATAACAATACCAATCTTTTGCAACACCTTGTACGGACCATAATAATTTGGTGATAATTTATTATCCTTCTTAGCTTGCTTGAGGGACATTTTCTTATATGGTTGTAGCCTTAAGAATACCCAATCACCTACATCAAAACTTCTTTCACTGCGA
>APFE030552020.1:14507-33260 GCA_000404065.3 Pinus taeda | reverse complement strand
TGTCATTGGTAACAAAATTGCCTTTGACTTGTTGGATTACTAGGTCTGAATCCCCTAGTATTAACACTTTTATGGCTTGTAGGGATTGTACCAGCTTGAGGCCTAGTAGGAGAGCTTCATACTCAGCCATGTTATTGGTGCATTTGAAATTTAACCTATAAGCTCTGCCTTGTGCATGGCTGTTCTGTTTATTATGGATCCAAATTCCAGCTCCTGCCCCTAGCTTGTTGACTGATCCATCAAATTCTAGGAACCACAGGATTTCATGTTGTAGGGGAGGTTGAATAACATCACTGCAGTTTGGGTTTATGAGTTGAAGTTTGGACTGTTTTTTGTTTAGTTGGACTTCTGGGGCAGTTTTTTCATTTAGTAGGATCAGCTTTGTGTGCAGAGGTGCTGTTTGTTTATCACCATCCAGATTTGTTTTGAGTGTCTGATTTTTATTTTCACATGTTTTGCCCTCTTGCACATTCTCTTCTTCCAACTCAACCAATGTTTCCCTGTCAAATTTTCCTTCATTAATCAGCTGATCTGTTTCATTATCTGAGTTTCTACACTATTTGTGTGACCTATGTTGTCATTGAATAAAATATATGAGTCTATATCAGAATGGACAGCATATATGGGGAAGTTTTGAGGCTTCTCTGTAGCGCTGACCATGTATTTCATTAGAGACTCTCTATACAACCTCTTGGGTTGGCCAAAGACTGTGATAGTAGCATAGGACATATCCAATTGAAGGGACCCTTGAAGTTTAGCCCCCCATGATCTTGATAATAACATCCCATATTTGGGTGGGATATCAGCAACAACAACATCTATCAGGATTGTTTTGTTTGGATATTGGACCAGGGATACACACAAATCTTTTATCAGGCCTAGGCATTTGACCTGGCTGGAATCAAATGAAAACAAGTCCTTGTATGGCCTGGTGATATCTAAATTCAGTCTTTCCATGACAACCTTTGGCATCAGGTTATGAGAAGCACCTGAGTCAAACATTGCATTGTGCAATATTTTATCATGAACGTGCAAGCTGACATAAAAGGGTAGAATCCCTGTGCCTGCTGATTTTCCATCAACCTCTGGACCAAACAGTAATTCTGGGGTGTCATCCAACACATTGACATTGTCCACATTTACACTATCTTTGTTTGGAGTCAGTTGAAGGGATTTCTCAATCTGCTGTTTATAGATTTCATTCTTGGCTAGCTCTGCTAGAGGGATGGCTATTTTTAGTTTTCCAATTTCAGCTTCTAAGTCAAAGGGTTTTTCAGCTTGGATTTTAGTGCTATGGGTGAGCCCCCTGTCTTTATTTGGTAAGGTTTCCTCTTGATTTTGGGGCTTATTTTTCTCAATCACCTCTTGAGGCTTTTTGTTCGAATTGGAGTGTACAGATGATGTAGCTTGTGGGTGTTGTATATGTTCAATAACTTCTTCAATTGTTACTTCCTTAGTTAGTGAATCAGTTGCATTCATTGGTTCTATTACTATGGCACTCTTAAGCTGCTGTCTATCCTTGGTTTTCTCAGGTTGTGTGATATTTACAGTCCTACTTCTTAGTTTGTATTGTTTGTGGACCTCATAGACAGCGGTGTCATAGCCTTGTTTAAAATCAAATGATTCACCTGACTTTGTTTGGAACTGTTTACTGTCTTCTTCTTCATGATCTTCTTGACTTAGGAAGACATGGTGCTCATCATCAAGGCCCATTAGGTGGATATGGGTGTCATCCACTTGTTCTTCTGGTGTGGATGTTTCAGCATAGTTTTCTTGAAATGGAGGTCTTATTTCTGGATCACTGTTGGCTTTGCCCCCACTAGGATTTTGGTTCCTTCTAAAGTTTGGATTTCTGTTAGAGTTACTTGGTGCCTCCCATGAGGAATTTCTTTCCACAGACTCTACCCTGTCACCCAACCTCTTCATACTAGAAATTATGGCATCTAATTTTTGGTCAAAGGCTGAGGGTTCCTCCTTAAAGGCAACTCTCTTTTCTAATCTAGCCCTATTCCTCTTAGCAATTAAGTTTGCCTCAACTGTTACAGCAACTTTCTGAGCTTCTTCAAGGGTTTGAGGGGCTCTTTCCTTTAGTTGGTAAGCCATGTCTGGGTCAAATCCATCTGGAAATTTATATAGGGCCAAATCAGGGGGGGGTCTCAGGTTTTGAGGTATGGCATTATATACATTATTAAACCTAGCACAGTATTCCAGAACTGTCTCTTGAGGGCCTCTTTTAATCATGTCATACTCCCCAAGTATATGTAGAGGGTCCTTCTAATTCTCCCATCTGTTTGTGAAGGATTGGTAAAGCTCATCAGGGTTATTAATGGTGTTTGCAGGAAGTGATCTGAACCAGGTTCTTACATCCCCTGTTAAGATTTGGACAAATATTCTCATCCTCACAGTGTCATCATCTATCTCATAATTTTCAAAATGGTCTTGCATTCTCTTAGCATGCTGAACAGCAGTATAGGGGCCAGTGGAGTCAAAATATGAGATTTTGGCTTGATAATCTTGAGGTAAGGCCACAGGATTGGCAGGTAATTGCAGAGGTGCATATCTCATAGCCATGTTGACAAGATTCTGAGGATTGGCAATGGCAACTAAGATAACAGGGGCAGTGGGTATCACAGGGGTAACAGGTATGGAGGGATTAACAGTGCTATTCAAGGGAATATGTATAGGGGAAGAGGATGTGGGTGGGGGGCTTTGAGATGTTGATGGAGAGCTAGGGGAATTGTGAGTGGAACGGAATAAGATTTTGATTGGGGTGGAGATAGGGTTAGGGTGGACTGTCTCTGGACTAAAGTCAGCAAGGTTACCTTGTTTCTACTGGTTCCTAATTAGTCTGGGGATTGTATTGGGATTATCAAAGACAGTAGGAGGGTTGGGATCAGGATTAGCCCTGGTGTACCGAAGACCTTTCTTGGGAGCCAGTTTCTAAGCTAGTCCTATAAGGTTTTATGAAGGCTTTTGTATAGCAGGGACTGGACAGAAGCTTTAAAGACTCTGTGTATCTGTATAGGGTGAAAGGAGATCTGAGTCAGCTCTTCCTTGAGGCTACAGAGGTATGTATGGGAGCAGCTTAAAGGTGTCTTGACTGATTTTCAGATTCAGAGTGTGATTTCTTGGCAGATGTACAGACCTTCAGATCCCAAAGTCCCCAGGGGAGTCGCCATTATGTTATCACTCAGGTTGTTCCCTTTGACTCCCAAGGGAATGGCAGCCGAGGTAACCACTGACCAATCTTTTAGCTGCAGGTCCTAGTCTACCTGCAACCAGAGAGGGCTCTCTCTGTATGGTTTTAGCTTTGTTTGATGACTGTTTTAGACTAGTTATGATGCACTGTTTTGTTTGATTTTGGTGGGTTGATGATTCTCTTTAGAACTGCAATTCAGAATTACTGGACAGTTTGTTCCATTGGGCAATGGAGTTGAAATATTTATGCTTTAAGAAATAGATATGTGAAGACAAAGTGTTGCTGCAGAGCAAGTTAGGCATATGTGAAAACAATATATCAGATTTGTTGATGAGTGGTGGAACATTAGTAAGTGATAGGCAATTAAGAATCTTTCACTATGCTAATGAAGAAAACATGGAAATAATGCTTGAGAGCAGTTAAGAATTCTTAAACAGTATTCACCATGTTAGGATAAGCTGAAATATGAGCAGTTAAGAATTCATATCTATGGCTAATCCAGCAGAAAACATATTTAGTAAATAGAGATTGAGCATAGGGTGTTCAGACCAAATCCTAGGCTATTCTTTTTCTCTAGTTACTGAGATTATGGAAACACGGAATTATGGAAATAACAAGAAATACATACACAGTTAGAAGAAACTTATTGGTTCAGCAAATGACACAGGAATTCTGCAACAAACACAGAGCTTCAACATATCCATCTCAGACAGTATTGACACCAGCAATCTCCATCAGCAATTTTATTAACAAAAAGTCCTCAGTATACAACAGATTTCTTCAGAAAGAATACTCTTACCACCGACCCTCAGTGCGTTATCTGAGGGGATATTTATACAAAAATAGGGTGTGAAAATATCTTAGTGAAGAGTTATGGTGCAATAAATTGCACCACCAACTCTTCTTACAAAAAAGTAAATGATACATAAATGTAACCCTAAAGGCTGAGATAGCCGACATTCCTTTGTCAGACAGTTTTGACTTTTGGCTGCAAAAAGTAGGTGGTAGTAGTGCTTTAAATGCTGCGTTCTTTGGCTTGATATTCTGAGTGGATTGTTGAGTCACCTGTAGGCCACTTGCTGTACCTGTTCTGCTGACCTGTTGCTGACCTGTTGTTGCTGACCTGTTCAACTGACCTGTTGCAAAAAAGGTAAACAAACAATGTGGATCTATCTGGGCAAAATTTCCAACATTGCTTGCCACCAATCAGCCGGGGGCAACTGATGTCTCCTCATTTTCACCACTACCTCATCTACCTCTGTAAGTCTATAAAAATTGGGAGGCACTTCAAACAGATGATTAATCTCATGTTCTATGAAAAATAAATTCTCCAGCTTGTCATAAAGGGTTTGCCCAGATGGGGGCCCTGTTTCTTCTGTGGAGCTGCTAGAGGCTGTGATCTGGTTTTCTACATAGTTATCTACCCTTGTCATATAATGCTTATAGGGCAGCAGCTGTCCTGTACCAGATACTAGACTTGGGAGACCTTTGTCCTGCAAAATAGCCATTTTGGCTCTGAACTCATCTATTTCTTCTTTCATCTCCTGGCACTTCCTTTCTAGTGTTTGGCTGAAATTCCTCAGTGTTAGCACCTTCTTGGCAGTGAGGATTGCGTCCGTCCTGCTTGATATTTGTAAATCAGCCAGCTCCTCCCTAGTGCGGTTATTAAGGAACTGGATCATCTTAGTTGCCTGTTCAGGCATTATTCCCAGGACTGCCCTGGCTCTCTGAATTTCTGTGTGAGCTATTTCTGTTAGCTCTACCTGCTCAAAAATGGATTGGATGGACCTCCATTGATCTTCCATAGATTTGCAAATTTTAGCCCAAACAATCCTTTTTATTTCTGCTAGGGTGTTGCCCAGCATCAACTCTTTCTGTAGAGTTTTTATTTTGGCCTCCAAGGCCTTTACTTCTCTCTGCTTTTCTGCCACAGTCATTTTTGATTTGTCATAACTGGCTTCCAGCTTGGCCAGTTTCTCCTTGGCGGCATTTATTTCTGTAACTTGGCCCTCCAGCTCTTTGACAGCCTTCATCATTTCTTCCATGCTTAGGCTGGATTCTGCTGCTGCTATGGCCCCCACAGTTGCTCCAGTTGCTGATGTGGCAGTGGTAGGTGCTGGAGTAGTGGTAGGAGCTGTTGTTTTTTGAGCTGGAGGGGCAGATTGGAGGTTTGTGGAGGTCTGTGGTGGCTGGGAAGTTTCCCCTTGTTTATCCTGCATGGCTTTCTCCAATTCTGCCTCCATCTCCACTATCCTCTGGTTCATGATCAGGAGTAATTCCATAGATTTATCCACCTGGTTTTCTTGGGCAAGCTCTGCTGTGTCAGGATTGATAGTAGGAGACAATTTTGCCTGCTTCCTCAATGCAGCTATGTCATCCTCTTTTTTCTTTATAAGGGCCTTGACACCCTTTGGATCCTTTGGGTCATGCCCAAGATCAACAATTATATCCTCCAAGGTTTTTATTCTGTTATCTTTGGCAGAGGAGGACAGTCTTTCCAAATCAAGCTGTCTGTTGGTGTGCTTCAGTGATTCCTTTAGCTGATGGGCCAGCATTGCCCTATCAGCAAGTGTTGCATACACCATTTCCCCGGTTTGCTTGTGCAGCTCAATTTGGTCCATGGGGTGTATGTCTTTGGAAAAGACCTCCAGATTAGTTTTGTAGTAGTCAACTGGGGTCTTTGGGTGTGGAACTCTAGGTTTAAGATGAGTGAATATCATCTTTTCATCCTTGAAGTCAAAGGCAGCCATCAATCTTTGTTTTTTGGCTGGGGTGGTGTTGAGGAACTGCTCATATAGCTGCACCCTCAGTAGTTCATTCTGAGCCTTGATCTCCATGAAACCCTCTTTGACTGTGGCCGGCTTCTGTCCCTGCTGTCTGGAGGAAGATACCTCCACGGTGTGCTGTTGAGGCTGTTCAAGATGGGCTGAGCTGGTGGCCGTTTGTTGGCTTGCTTGCCTTTCCCTGTTTTGGCTTTCTTCCAGCTCTTCACTTATTTCTCCTTCAGCTTCAGGGTCTGTCCTTGGCCTCTTGGCCTCTGGTTGCTGTACTGACCCTGTAGGAGGTGTTATTTCTTCTCTGTCCCTTTTCTTCCCTCTTTCATTATTTAGAGGGGTCTGCAATACTGGGTTTTGGATTTGTTCAGTTTGCAGGGGAGGAGCCTGTGTTGTTTGCTGGTCTTTTGAGGCACTAGGCTACCCTATTTCTGTCTCTTGATGCTCATCCATCTTCTCCTTTCCTTTGGCAGTTGTTGCTGGAGCTTGCTGGATGTCCTATGTAGTTGAGGTGCCTTCTTCTGTCTGGATTGTTTGCTTGAACACCTGTTGACAAGAGTCCAAGTCAAGAGTTTTTTCCAGGTCTTTTACATTTTGCTCCATTAATTCTTCCTGAGTCAATTCTTCTACTATTGATCCAGGCACCCATTCATCCTAATTTGCAAACTGTTGTACTTGTGAGAGGGGGGTGTGGTTATAGGCGTGCAGCCTGTATTTGACTCTTCTTGCACTTATGAAACCTTCAGGGTCATAAGGGACCCACCAGAAACTCTTCTTGAGTTTGAATTGCTGCCCTAGAATTTGGTCAGCTTCCTGCCAACCATCCTTTTTGTTCATTGTGAATGGGCCTAGGTGATCCCTGAATTTCAGGTTGGCCTTCTTCTTGGCACTGTGAAAATGTGTTAGGTCTGAGTTTATCAGTTGCCTATAGTACTCCAGAGCAAATAACCTCATAGGAACGTACTTCGGGAGTCTATATGGACAGAGCTCACAGCCATAAATTCTGATAACAGAGTGGTTTTGGTACAAGTACCAGTCACCAATTTTGTAGCTTCTGGATAGCTGCAAAATCTTCTGCATCTCCCTGGATAGTCTTGCAGGGGGAGTCCTTTTTAGCAGGCAGATGACTGGATATACAAATTGATCAATAAACTCACAGTATGAGTAAGGGGAATCCTGGACTTGGTGGAAAACTGAAGACCAGAAGATCACAGACCTCCTTTCACCTTGTGAGTCCAGCTTCTTGATTGAGCATTGGAAGCTGTCTGTCTGATAATACAAGAATAAGTGGTAAATGTATGAGGAATATTTAAATATTGCCTCCCTGTCCAGTCTAGTCAACTGATCATGTATCTTGATGGCAATGTACTTGGCATAGTTGTATTTGATAGCAGGGGGCTGCATAGGGTTGTATGCAGACAGCATGACTAGCACAGTTATGTCAACATGTTCATTGGTGGTGAATCCCAGCACAGAGGTCACCATGTCTATCAGCAGCTTGCCCACCTCATTGAAATCTTTGTATGAGAAAGGGGGTGGCCCAGAGGGCTGGCAGTCTGCCTTCATGAATTTTCTGGCTATGGCTTCAATGTCTGGATCAGAAAGTCTGGAGCCCACATCTAGCAGATAGTCAATGGAGAAAGGCTACAGCAACTGGGTCTGTTTGTAATTAAGCATCTGGTTAATGGAGTCTGGAGTTATGTAGAAGAGGATACTCCCAGATGGAGACCTCACAGCCCTGAGCTTTTGGTCATAATTCTCTGCACACAGATGGATAATTTCTGGGAATATATTGACAGAAGGCAGAAAGTAAGTGGGCAGATTGGACTGCCATACCCCATATAGGTCACTACCGTCTAAGTGAGTGTTCCTCAATTGACAGTAGGTCTGCAGATGGCTTCTTTGTGCCACAAAATCTGTGATGAGAGCATCATCATCCACCAAAGGGATAGCTTCTAGCTCTCTGTTGGGTGGGTTAATGGGAAAAGCATCCAAAGCAGCTGAAGCTTCCATTGTTTTGGTCTTTGCTGGTAGTTTTCACTGTGCTTCAAACTTGGTTTTAAGAGGTATACTGCTCTCTGTCTGCAGTGAGCAGTCTTGGAAGTTTTTAAAAGGCTGTCACATGTCTAACTGCTCTGGGGGGCACTCTGTTTCAATGTGGCAGAGTGTTTTTTAGCTGGATAGCTGGTCAATTGCAGAGGTTTGCTTATCAGAGGTGAAGGAGGATGCAATGCAGTGTTTCTAGCTTGTGGCTGGGCCCTGTAGCTGCCCTTTTGTGGGAAAATTGGGCAGAGTTTCAGCTGGTCGCGGGTTTCCCTGGGAGTTTTTCTGTGTAGGGGTTTACAGAGGTCTCACTGGCAGCTTTATGGGTGAATTTCAAGCATATGGTTTTTGAATTACAGTAGTATTTGAGCAGGAAACAGGATTTATATGGACAATGAGAGGGCAAGAGGGTGCCTGCGGCGAAATACCTGTTTTAATGGCGTATGGGCAGTTGCAGCGGTCGAAGAGGTTGGATTAAGTATGGTTGAATCGACAATGGAGGCAGCAACAGTTGTAGCGGATGACTTTTGCTTTTTGACCGTTGGAAATCAAATTCGCCTTCAGCTGAGCTCCAGGTTGTTCGGCAGAAAATGTTAAAAAACAACGGTTTTTTGCCCTTTTTATGCATTTCGGGCGAATTGGCGCTTTTTTGTGATGACGTCATGCTGACATCATGATGGGCCCAAGTACGGAGGAGATGACGTGGCAGGTGACGTGGACGCCCAGGTGGCATGGATGCCCAGGTGGCATGGCCATGGTGGCGGGGTGGTCAGAGTAATGCGTGGGGCCGGGTGAGGTGGAAGCACGGCAGCGGTCAAAAGGTGGGCTGACGTCACGCTGACGGAGGCGTGACGTCAGCGTGAGGGGGAGGGTGGTAAGCGGTTTCCCCGGCAGGCCCTCAGGCGGTAAGTGGTTTGGAGGGGGGGGGCAGTGAACACATCCCGCGCCTAACGCGTGGCCGGGGTACGGCGGTAATACCACCCATCCCCTGGACGCAAAAGATCGGGCAGGTTCACAAGCGGATCAACCGCCCATCGTTGGATGGCGGGGCGGGAGATCTGACGGCTGGCAGAAATCGGGACATGCCGGCGGGTTTGTGCAGTGGGACCCGCCCTATGATTTGACTTTTTATTTTAATAAAAAGGCGCGCGGGGGGGGTAAACTATAGCCTTTTGGGTTTTGTGGGTTTATTTGCCCACGCGTTTTTAATTAAAATTTAATTTTTCGACTTTAGATAAAGGGTTTTTTGGGTGGAGAAGGGGAAAAAGGATTTTTTTTTAGGGCGGGGAACTTTTGGGTGCCCTCTTTTGCAAAAGGGTCAAGGGTAGGAGTGGCTTTAATAGGATTTTTCTTTGCAAATAAGGGTTAAATGACCAGAATGACATGGAATGAGAGGAGGTGACCTGGGAGGTTCATCAAAGTGACCAGGTGTCATTTTGATTCCCTTTTAAACAGACCATATGGCTATAGTACCAGGGGAGGGATATTTACAGACATTTTGGGGTTTATACACCATGGTGTTTATGATAATAGGGATAATGGGGTATAGGGAGCTAAGTAGTAGGGTTAGTTGTTAACATGGAGGGAACATATGAGTGAGGGCTAATTCGACCAAGTTTTCTTTGAAAATATCTTGAAATCAGGAGTAGATCAAAATGAAAAGATTTTTGCACAAGAAATGTGGCTTTTAAAGCCATAAGAATGTAACAAAGATATAAACTTTTGTGCTTTGTATAGCTTGGGGAAGGGAGTTAGTAATGAGTGATATACAGATGAAAACAAGGGAGTTAATCATGCTCCAATGTGTTGCTCTTCCTGTAGATGTTTCAGCAACTTTGATTTTGAAAGAGACACCACTTCTGCAACCTCATCTACCTACCCAACTAGTTCTCCTAACATTTTTTGTTCCTTCTTGGAGGGTGCATTTTGGACTTGCAAACCCTTTGAATGCCTTTTTCTTTTCCTTGGCTTTTGCTTTCATTTCCTATCTAATACAACCCTTATTCCTTCCAAGGTCCCAGATTAAGCAGTTGGGAACCTTAGCTTCTCTACCTAGCTACTTATCTGCCAAGATTTAACAGTTTGGACAGATTTCCTTCTCTATTCTACAACATGAAAATTGAAAACATGGCATGATCCAGTTTAGATTGTTGGATCATCCATCACAATTGAGTTCCCATCAAGACTGAGACACACCTTGTCTGCTTGTAGAAATATGGGATCTTTGCATTCAAAGCAAAGCATATTTGGACCTTTTGATCATCAATCATGAAATATGAAACCTATTGGTATAGGTATCCAACAGTTATAATAAATATTGTTTCTCTGTATAGCCTCCTTTCTTCCCCACCAAAAATTGGTATGACAGCATAAGAAAAATCTAGTTTCAAAACACCACCCAACTTAGCCCCCATGACCTAGATAGTAACATTCCAAACCTAGTAGGTATATCTGCTACCACTACATCCATTGCCAAAATTTTGGCTGGAATCTAGGCTAGTGACACCACCATGTCTTTATTACCCCCCAAACGCTTGACTTTATGTGAATCAAAAGAATACAAATCTCTGTAAGGTTTAGTAACTTGTACGTTTAGTTGTTTCATCACTGATAATGGCATAAGGCTATGTGAGGCTCATGAATCAAACATATAATTTTGTAAGAGTAAATCATGAACCAATAAATAAATGTAGAAAGGAGGTGCTAGAGAATCTACCTCCTCCACATGTGAACCAAAAACCACTATTGGATTATCTTCTTGCAATGTCATTTATATTCACATTCTGAGATAGATTGATAAACTCTGTAATTTATCTTTGATAAGCTAGTGTTTTAACCAACTCTGTGAGGGGTTCCTGAATTCTTGTCTTTTCTAACTCTTTGGTGAAACTAAACACATGATTTTGTTTAGTATTCCTTTCATTATCATTTTCACTTTTCTTCATGACTAGAATCTCTTATGGAATGGAAACAATTTTCTCTAAAGGAATTTTTTCACTTTTGTCTTGAGAAGGCACACCTTGAAGCATTTGATTCTTGCTACTTGTATTCTGCTACTACTTTCCTTTATTCAATTGTTTTGCAAGTTGTGGTTCTTGTTTTTGTGGAGTTTCCTTTTTGTAAGGGAGCTGGAGCTTGCTGCTCATCTTCATCTTCTTGACTTCTAGATATTTTCCTTCATCAAAAGTCATATTTCTTATGTAGTTTTGCCTGCATAAAATCAAAAAACCACTTCCAACATTCATCAATTTCATTATAATCATAGATGACATCTATTTCACTATATTCTCCTACCTCAACACCTAGTTCATCTTCATCTACTACATACAATGTGAAAATATGGTCATCATGATCCTTGGGATGCCCTGGTACTCCATCAGGATCTGCCCCTATATACAGTGGTGCTTGAATCTGATCTTTATCTTTTCTCTCCCTCTGTAAAATTTGCAAAGGTTATTGAGGATTAAAATTTCTATTTTTCTGTACTTGTCTCTAAGAATTCTTACTCTCTAATTCTAATTTAATCAATTTATTTGACAAACTTCTAATTACATTATTCATATCCTCTAATGTTTGATCTTGAGAGGATTCTACTTTAGCCTTTCCCTTATCTTGGATAGGTTGTGTATCTGGTGTTCTACTTGTAGCCACCAGATTTTCTTCTATATCTAATGCATATGTTTGGATTTTATCAAGGGTTGGGGATATCCTCTCCCTCAATGTAAATCCAAAATCTGACTCAAAAGCCCGTGCAAAAGTTATTTTTCACTAGCAGGAGGGGGCTTAATCTCCACTAGAAGACTATTGTACAATTTAAAAAATCTTCTAATGAATTTAGCAACACCTTCATCATATTTCTTCTTGATAGCATTAAAATCTGTGAGTGAATACACATGATCTCTTTTCTCTCCCCATATTTGGGTGAACATGTGCTCCATCTCTTCCCAAGAAGGAATAGAGTTATCAGGAAGCCCTTAAAACCATTTTCCTGCTTCTCCATCCAAGGATTGATAAAAATGTCTTAGAACAACATCCATATGTTCAACATTTAGGTTTTCTACAAAATTACAAAATATTGATACATGATACTCTGTTGTTTGTTCATCTTCCCCTGTGAAATGAGGAGGAATATTCAAGTATTCTTATGGCATTTGATTCAACTGTTGTGGCAATTGAATAGGTGCATACCTATTCATCAAAAATTCAAGTGCTTCCATATTTTCTCCTAAATCTACTGAACCTTGATTCCCAGTAGATGTAGAATCTGACCGAGGAGTAAATGGAGTGTGCAAAGGTGATAATGTAGTTATAGGTTGAGGATGAATAACTATAGCAGATACTAGAAAAGAAACAGACTCTAAAGATTTTTCCTAACAATCAAGTTCTTGGAATGAATAGGATGTAAAAGGTGACTCTTGGTTAATAAAAAATGAATGTGAAAGAAGTGATGAACTGCTTCCTGGTGCAGATAGTGTAGGACTTGGTGTAAGTGGAGTTTTAGGCCTTCCAACCCTCTTGGAAACTACCCTTTCAGGATCTAAAAGGGCTTGAACTTTATGTTGTGAGGTATCTGACCTTGTATGGGGTCTCCTTGGATCTAGAGTTATTGCTTTTGTTCAAAACAACCAAATATTCCTCCTCACTGAACAACCAGAGGAAAATATTGAAAACCCAGGGGAAAATGTTCTAGTCTTCTCTCCCCGGCAACGACAACAATTACTATTGTACCTTAAGAAACCAATTTCCTAGCTGTGTAGAAATTGTGCTTAAGACATTACTGATTATAATGATTGTCACTTTTTTTTCACTTAATTGTATATTGTGTTCTCAAATGAAGGACTTGTGAGACTTTGGTTTTAACACTCAATACTTAAGTGACATGAAAATATCGTAATGCCATTTGATTGCTGAATATAAATGATAAACGAAGTCTTGAAGAAGCCAGAGGCAATATGATGTTTTACATAGAATTTACTATCTGTGACACTTGGAGAAGTTAAAGATAATATGCTATCTTATGCAAAAACTACTATTTGTAACTTAGAAGAATTGCAAAGGTAATAACTTCAAGTATAGGAGCACTCTTTTAAGGGACTTTAACTTCATTTACATAAGCAAATAAAGACCTACAACTTCATTACCATACTTAAAGGAAGAAAACACATGACGAAACATAACAGAGAAGTCACAAAATCATACCCAACAATGTGTGGAAAAATTCTAATTCTTTCATTAATCAATAGTTGTCTCAAGAATACAGTGGCCTAGTATCCAGGTTATCCGAAGTTCAAACCCCTTCTCTCTAAATTTTCCTCTTTTTATACATTATGAGACAATTGGTAATCACAAAAACTGTCAAACTACTTAACTATTCTCCTAACTGCCTAAAGTGAAAGCTATTACAGAATATTAAATAGAGGATTAAACACCCTTCATAAATAAAACAACAAGAAGTAACAAAATTTAGAAAAATGATGATAATTGTTTTCTTTCAGATTTGTTGCTTGGCTACTGATGAATTTTCTATGTAGATGCTTTAATATTGGTTAAATTGTTTTAATCATAATAAATTGTGTTTGACAAAACCCTGTGCATGGACTTGGGCCCATGTATGTATCAGGCGTGTTTTGATTAGAAAAAACACAAGGAAATCCAACCAATCACCTATCTTTGTAGTTTTAGTCATCCACCTCTAACTTTGGTTATTCCGCTAAAAAAACGAAATTGACTAATTTACACGGAATATGATAAACCTTCGGTTACCACAGAACTCAAAAGAGTTAATAGTTTGATTCATAAATCTTTTGGGTCAGCTTTAGCTGTACGTGATCACCGTCTGACCACTCATTCAATAAATGATCTGATCCTTTAGAATTGATCCAACTTTGGGTGTCAAGAAGGACCCTTCCAAGACCTTTTACTTTCATGATGTGTTAAATTTCATATTTAAAAGAACATTAATGAATACATCTGCATGTGGAAAAAAAGAGGAATGTATCAATCATCAGCTCATGAAAACATAAGTCATTGGTAATGGAGTTCATCCAAGAGGGACTACATCTCTGGGCCCCGGTGTCAAGATGGTGTAGGCCGCTACATTAAGTGTGGTCAATAATGGTGATGTACACACGAGATGATGTTGCGATCATACAAGGAAAAATTCCCTCCTGCAGGAGTGGCTCTAAGAGATGTTCCACAACTGGAACTCCCAATCAGAAGACTCCTATCAGTATGACATAAAAATATGCATGGTGAGCATCCCACCAACATGGCATAAGATGGATCTCAATGTAAAACACATGCATGACAACAACAAGAGTATCTCAACAACATATAACAAGGGATCTCAAAGCATAACATGATGAGTTATGACAACAAAGTACATCACATAGAAGATTCCGCATCAAATCAAGTAAGGAGCCATGACAAAATGTAATAAACAAGATCATGCATCAACATCAATCAAGGATCTGTGCAAGATAATGCAGAAGGAAGAAGTACATGAACACGTCATATACCTCACAACCAAGGACCATCTGAAGAAGTGGATGTCACACTGTTGAACCTGTTCGAACTATAAATCTCACGGCGTTGATCATATGAAGATGACTGCTCACACATGAATGTGGACATCTACATTGGCACTTAGAAAAGTGACTAGAATAAGAAATGAGAGAATAAGAAATCTGAAGACACCATCAGGTTTGTGGCATTGAGTAGTGTTGAATGAATTGTTCAAAATCCAAATTCTAAGAAGTTGAGAATTATGGGCTTAAGGAATCTTTTAGATTCCCCTGGGATTCCTCAAAGATTTTTTTCCATGGGTGCACTGTAAATCTACAACTCAGATGGGGAATCTATTCTCACTATTGCAATCCCTATGGAAAACCATGAAAAACAAGTATAAACTTGACTATATTCTGAAATGTCAAAATTTTACCTCGGGAAAATTTCATGGCTCATGGTTCCACTCCCTATTTTTGCTGCAATCATGGTTCCATCTTCATTCTGGAAATGAATAAAAAATGCAGAAATCTGATGAAGAAATGAACAACACCATTGTGTTCGTGGCGATGATAGGTGTAAAATCCATATAAAATTTGTTAATTTCTGACAAAGTGAAAAATTTTCCCTCCGGCAAAATTCATGGTTCCTGCATTAAGATATTAATTAACTACCTCAAAATACGTGCCCACATTCTGCCTCCTCTAATTCTGTGCAGAATTAAAAACTCCGAGTTTAAATAAAATTGCTGGGTGAATTTACCAACAAGTAGGTCGTTGGCCTAATAGTGAAATATAGTAATGAAATGCATATGGTTGAGGAAGGGTCGAGGGATCAAATCCCACCCCTCTCACTTTAGTTATCTTATGACCAAAATGATGTATTAATAGGGCTTGGGTCCGCATTGGGCATCCTGCCCCTTAAACCCCGCATACTATAGTATCGACGTATTACACAATCGACTATCGACATTATCAACCGGAGTTATTATCGCATATATATCGGCATGATATGTGGGGTTTCGGCGGGGGTTATTGCTACTAATCCTAAACAATATATATTGTTTATTGTTGATTGTGATTGCAATTAGGCCGGCGGGGGTTACAGCTATCAGCCTTAAAATATGCGATGGTTGTTCAAAGGGTTCAGTGGGGGTTATGGCTGCCGATCCTAAACAAATATATGGGATTTTTAGTATTAATTAATTTTTGTCTTTTTGTAGGGATAAGGAACCAATGAAATAATTTCAAGTGTCAATGACTAATGGGCTGCCATGTGGGTCCCACCTACTTACTGGGATTCCATGTCGCACACTGTGGGCCCCTCTTTTCCCCTGTCATGTCAAACTTTGAAGAGCTCTATCTTTTGCATATGAGCTTGGTTTGACTAGCCATTTGGACCTCCGTGATCAAGACAATGAGAACTTAACATGAACCTGTTTTGAGCACAATCCAAACACCTTTATTTTTTAGCCTTCTTTGTCCTATGTGTTTCTCTGGAGCTACCTGGATCAATCCTCCCCACTGAGGAGCTTTTGGTCCTCCAAAAGCGTGAAAAAATAATCTACACTTTCTCTGCACCCTGTCTGCATCACAAGCATCCTGAAAATGTCTCGCTTCCATCTCCTTCACCTTTTTTCTTTGGAGCCTTAAGCGATGTGCCAAAACCTACTACCTCTGCAACTTGTAGTACATTGTTTTGCAAATTACAATACACGAATGTCCCACACTTTCCATGAGTTTATAACACATACTCAGTGATCAAGTTTGCATCAAGATGGACGTAATACTCCAGCTATGGCAACAAGGCTAACATATCATTGTTGCTTCAAAAAGTGATAGAAAACACATCATCACTGCAACACATGATTTACATACATAAGGCCAAACATTATTGTTTTGACAAGTGATGGAAACATAACATCACTTTTAGAGTTTTAACGTGCAATTCAACATATGACTCAAAACATGAACAAACATCATTGTTGCTAACCAAGTGATGGAAACACATCATCACGTTTACATTTTAAAAGCAACAAATGATTTACAAAGAATGACCATGAAATGAAAACACGTCAAAAAAACCATTTTTCATGTAGCAATGTGAATGGGTCACCTCCTTGAGGTGGTTTTTCTTGTCGAACAACTGCTCTTCCTGATTCATGCATCGATGCTTTGTCTTTAAGGTGTTGTTCTGGATGGAGCTTCCAGCAAGTGGCTCTTTGATGCCCATTTCTATCGCAATGACTGCAGTAGGCTTTCTTCCTCCATATCTTCTTAACCTGTTTCTTTTCATGCTGTTGGGAGGGTCTTTCGCACCTCACAAGTGTTGACATTATTTTCCAACACTTAGAAAAGGTATGGTTAGGTAAACCACAAAAGGTACATGTGTTCCGATGCCTTGATCTTCATTCATTATTAGCAACATGGTCATAATCAAAATGAAAATTCGAAGTCGAAAAGGGTCATACCTTCCTTTGTTGTCTCTGATGTCAGTATGGAAATGAGAGCTTGCCTCAACTCTCTCCCTGCAATGGAAACTTCCATGGGATGATGGGGATGTTTCCCATCATTCTCTTTCCTTGACGATGTCTCCGACAAATCTAACACCTTCAAGCACTCTCCTTTAGTTTACCTCAAGCCTGCAAATGGGTGCTCATGCACAACCTCCAAAGGTGGAGCTATACCTTGGTTATTAACACCAAGTTCTTCTTTCTCCTCGTGCCTCATCCTTGTAAGGAGCCTCATGTTTTTCCATGTAATTGGGATCTCCAAATCTCCAACAGACATCATACAATGAGAAGATGAAACCAAAAGGAAATCAACAACTTTTACTTTCTCTTTTGATTTGGAAAGATCTGGTGAGGGCTACTCATCATCCATTGTTGGTGGTTTGATAACTGTCTCAACGCATTCCCCAACTTCTTTCCTGACATACCCAAGTCATGCTTGGAAAGGTAATTCCTCTACTTTGATTGGATTGATAATGCCTTGGCCATTAACACCAAAGGCTTTTCCTTCATACCCCATTCTCTTCAATAGTTTGGATCCAATTGTTGTGGTATGATTTTCAAACACAGTGAAATCATCATCAGGAAACATACATGAAGATGGAGAACTACTTTTTAATTCACATGGATCTCACTGCAGCTTTTCCAAGGCCTCGTCCTTTTCTTGAAGCAGTCGTAGCAAACTTTTTTTTCCTCTTTCTCTTCATGTAGGTGCATCTTCAATTCATCATTTTCTGTTTGAAGACTTTTCATGTTTTGCTTCAATTCTTCCATGGCCTCTTCTGTGGCTTGCAACTAAAGCTGCAACCTATCCTTTTCCTTTGTCTCTTTCTATAGAGTTTCATACATAATTTCCACTTTCTTGGAAATGTTGAGCATGGTCTCGCACATATCTCTTTCATCCTTTATCATTGTTCACACTACAATTCACATCAACACAAAGACTGCTCTGATACCACTTGATCCAGGTCCAAGTGTGAAGAAGGACCCTTCCAAGACGTTTTACTTTCATGATGTGTTAAATTGCATATTTAAAAGAATATTAATGAATACATCTGCATGCAGAAAAGAAGAGGAACATATCAGTCATTAGCACATGAAAGCACAAGCCATTGATAACAGAGTTTATCCAGGAGGGACTACATCTCTAGGCCCCAATGTCAAGATGGCGTGGGCCACTGCATTAAATGTTGTCAATAATGGTGATGTACACAAGAGATGATGTCACGATTGTATAAGGAAAAATGCCCTCACGCAGGAGTGGCTCTAAGAGATGTTCCACAACTGGAACTCTCAATCAAAAGAATCCTATCAATATGACACAAAAACATGCATGGTGAGCATCTCGCCTGTTAGGATATTCCGACACGTAGGAATAGTTAAGTATAACTTGGTCTAGTATAGAGTTAGGCAAAGTGTGTTTCTTTAACATGTACATTTGTAACTTACAATCTGACGGTCATGACATGTAGTGATCCGACGGTTCATTCTCTCCTCGGTATTATCGACACTTGATCCGTGGCTTGACACCTGATTGGTCCATGAATTCTATTTAGAGCGCATGGAGGGTCATTTGTAGGTTCACCATGCATGAGAGAATCTTATGTAAATTTTCATTCTTTTATTAATAAATTGCCTGTAGTAGCCACGTTGGCACAGGCCGTGGACTGTTTCCCTCTCTGAGGGTTTTAACCACGTCAAAATACTGGTGTATTGATCTGTGA